>JASANF010002555.1:0-84124 GCA_030248245.1 Trissonchulus sp. WLG1_4 | reverse complement strand
AGAAGAAATCAGGGAACTATCAGTGTCAAGGATGTTAGAATATTTTATGAAAGCTTCTTCATCAACTGGCTCATCTGATTTAGCCACCCCTTCTTCTAAACTAATGTTCGCTCGTTGTCTTCGTCGGATTGCTTCTTGAGAATAAAAATTGTTTATTTGCTGCCATTTAAGATATTCTTCGGGCTTAAACAGTTTTTTCCCATTACAATCTTTTGCTGCTCGCATATTTTCGGCAACAACTTTTGCATCGAATTCAAAACGTTTTCTTGCTTGTTTAGCTGCATCAAATCGTTGCAATAAAAACTTTCGTTGCTTATCATTGTATCTGATTGGAGATTTACGCTGACGAAGGGCCCATCCTGCTGTGAACTGACTAAAACTTCTTTCAGAGGAAACAACGTCTTGTAAAGCGTCTGCGAGCATCGGGTACGTAGCAGAAAATTCCATTCGCTCTAGCCCCGTTTTTATATGATTTGATTGCTGCATCTCGTAATGTTACTCGCTCAGGAATATAAGCATGTTTGCCTGTGTCGAGGTGTTTTTCTAAGTCGGAAAAACGTTTGTAATTTTTAATACAACCAGGTTCAGGTCAGGTAAACATAAATGCAGCGGCTGTTTCAGTGTCGTCTGGCTCGACCTCTTCAGCTTGTTCGTTTAGAGCAACTGTCTCGTCACTTGGATGTATCCACCGGTCCCTTGCCCAATAGGACGGTGTAGATACAACCCCTTCATGATACATTGATCGTGTGACAACTGAAAATGAGTGCCTTGCGTTGGACCATATCCTGGACGATATTGTTTTGCCCCTCTGCCAATCCCTTAAGCTTGCCAGCCTGTCAGCACATGATTTTTAAATTCAAAGCTGTGAAGCGAATTAATACCAGAAATAATACGTAATTTTTTGTGGGTTTGCGTACGTACTGCGAAGTTCCGCATCTATCGCACTTACACCTCGTGCCCCATTATAAGAGCTGATGCCGCGAACCAACTCTATTGCCGTTGTACACTTTTTCTTTTGGCTGATGTAAAGACGCACATGCCTTTTATTAATTGCAGCCATTCGGTCACAAGGGCCCTTACCACTCTGAGGATCGGTGAAGTCCCTGCGTGCTATTTTTACACCTGACATTACGGACATTTCAGGAATCAGAGCAATGGTATTAGCCGAATGGTAACAACCAGCGTTATCAGATCTAATATAGGCTCGGTGTATACCTGTTTATTGTTTAATTCTGAATAAAACGTCGTTTACTATAGCGACAACAGCATTTGAGTCTTGTATAACATCGTCAAACATGTACGTACGTTCGTTTAGAAAACTTGGAAGGGCCATCTTTAACAAACGCCACGCTAATATGCCAAGGCAAACCCCGTTTGCCATAAAATTCTGACTGCTCTTCTCGGCCACTCATCGGTAGCCATTTCATCGCCCAATCAAGGACGATGTATGTATCAGTGCTAATTTCCATGGTATCGAAAATGTGGTAACAATGAGCGAACTGAGAATCCACCAAGAAATGTTTAGCTAACGTCAGTATTGACTACCAGCACATATTTGGACTTCAAACAAAGGTTTGGATTGTTGAACGCATAAATATGCGTCAGGCACAAGAAACTCTGGCCGCCAAAAACGCCTCAGTACATTTGGCAAAGCCAACTGACGTATGTATATATGTAATGAAAATATACGTCGACATTACCATAGCTAATGTACTTAAGGGGGTAGTGTCGCGAAAGCAGTCGATTTTGCGTAACTGTAAAACATTTTTAGAAAAAGATAAGACATTGTTTTTAATATGTTTTGAAAATATATGCTAAGGCAAGTATTTTAGTCAAGTTTCATTAAAATTGATGCAGTATACAGTTAGCATTGAGGTCGCAAAGTCGGAAAAATGACGTTTTAAAAACCTATTCACATTCGTTTTTTTTTCGTCACAATTATCAATTTATTTGTTCAGTTTATTTACATAGACTAAAAGGACATATGTTGTAGTTTATGCACACAAATTTTAGTGCGAATTGCTTGAGTGGTTGTGGAGTAATATCTGTTTGAACTGTGAAACTGTGCGTAAACAGTGAAGTACTCACAGCAATAATGATAAATTGTGAAAAATTTAGACGCTTATTTCAAAATCAAAAGAAAAACGAACCTTCATTTTTCTTTTTTCTTATTTGTGGCAAAAGACTGTGCGTCGACACGTTATGTGTACTTCACAAGCTGGCCAATCTGATATATGGCTTAATTTTTTGAATTTTCATGTCCTTATTGTGTGATGTCTGGCTTACAATCGGTGACTGGTTCAAGATATTGGTAGATATTGGTAGTCTAGTGTCTGGCAGTAACTATTTAACACAGTATAGCATTGGACTAGTTTCTCAGTGAACGTACAAGTTCAAAGCAAAAAGATCTCTTTTTGCAACCTATGAGCAAAATTGCTTTCGCGGCACTACCCCCTTAACTGGCCCTATACACAAGAGGAGATGTTCTATTTGTACAGGGCTTGGCATATATTTAGGTACGTTTAGGGTCTACAATACTGCAAAGAATTACAACTATGTCATTTGCTTAAAAAATTTTATGAGTGTATAATTATTTTCTCAGAATCTGACTGATATATATATACTTTACCTTTAGTATATTCACTTATAAAGAATGTAACAATTTCTTTTTTTAGGAATTTAATTTATGCAAAAAATAATTTGGATTGGAAGCACTTTTTTTGAGCCCCCTCTTTTTTTGTCTAAATTTTGAACAATGCACATGCACTGTAAACGT
Source organism: Trissonchulus sp. WLG1_4 (assembly GCA_030248245.1). Taxonomy (NCBI): domain Eukaryota; kingdom Metazoa; phylum Nematoda; class Enoplea; order Enoplida; family Ironidae; genus Trissonchulus; species Trissonchulus sp. WLG1_4. The sequence goes on along the minus strand of JASANF010002555.1, from coordinate 81,348 downwards.
GTATATATTTAATGTCTGTATTTTTGGTCGTTTTGGGAACATTTAGACTATTTTTAAAATCCCACAAATTGTTTGCTATTTAATCTTTTTCTTAATTTAACCTTTTAATTGTGTAAAGTCAATATTGTGTATTTTTCAAACTTGAAAAGTTGTGAAAATTGAGTCGTAATACATTGTTGTTTGTATTTGTTTTCAATACCAGTGTATTTTTGAAGCCAAAGTTTATTTACAATTTACTTCGTAATGCTGATTTGACACAGTATTACTGCTATATTCTATATATGTTTACTCTATATCTATCTATCTATATACATATATATATATATATATATATATATATATATAATATGTATTGTGAAAACTACACATTATCTAGGCAAAATGAGGGTCGATAAGTTGTCTGTCACAGCCGTGAGTCCGTTTAGTGTGTAGACTGTAGACCGTAACATTCCTGAAAAATGACGCCATCACTTGAACTGAATCTCTTGGTGGATTCTGTATATACTGAATTCTCGGTTTGGTGCGTTTGTGTCGTCTAACCCACTTACGGCTGTAAGTATGAATCGACCCTAATTTATACCTAATTTTAATCCAAATTTTTTAATTTTCTTCAACCAACTAATTTTTATTGCTAACAATGAGACTTATATAGGTTGCCCTTTCAGTTCAGAAATTTTAAAGCAATGCTAGTTTTTTGTCAGAGCTGCAAACTATGGGTTCGGTGAAGCTATGGAAGGTTGAGAATCTTTCTAGTTGAGAATCTTTTTTAATTTTTGGGAGATTTTTGATATCACGGGCTGTAACCAGGCGCAAACGATGATAAAACAGCTAAACAGATTGCTTTTTGAACCCAGTCACAAAATTTTTTGGTGACAACATATTCTTGTTTCTGGCTTCTTATTACTGTGTGATTTAGTGAGTTATCTATACAATTCTCAAGCTTTATATACACGATTTAATCCAGTTAAAAAAATGACACGATCTTAGACTTAAGTTTGATTCGTCCATAAATTGAGTAATTGAGTAGTGATTATCTCTGTCATCAGTCATGTCCTACAATAATTGGAATAATAAGCCTGTTATAGTCCAACGTATTGACTGTCTGGGGGTAAGTTGTCAGTCTCAAAATCGCAAATGTATAATCAATGTGTAATATCGATTGTATATAATGTAACCTGCACAGTGCACAGCCAGAGTTGGAATCGATTTACAAGTCACTTATAGAAAGTTGGGCTGAAAGTATTTGATACCCAATACCCATGTGAGCATATATACATGTACACGGGGTCTCGGTCTGGGGGGGCTTGTCCCGAATTTTTCGAAATTTTAGGGGGGCTTGTCCCGACTTTTCGGAGGCTTGAACTGACAAAAACGCAAAAATTTCCAAATTTTGCCTAAAAATGGAAAATTTTTGACAAAATTTGGATATATTTAGTAGGGATGTCGCGGATATCCGCATCCGCATCCGCATCCGCGGATGATCCGCAACTTTTTGACATCCGCATCCGCATCCGCATCCGCAAAAATTTAATGCGGATGTGCGGATGTTGCAGATTCGGCAAAATTTACTAAAAATGTAGAAAATCAGACGACAATTTTGATCTTTGTGCATTTATATACGAATATTTTTACTCTTACAGCGGTGGATGAAACATTATTCTAGGCTTTTTCACCTCATTGTTGGTTGCAAATCGCTCTTTTCTAAAGTAGGCTTCACGAATATTTGATATTGCGGGCATATTCGAACTAAGTTTTGCATTTGCATGTTTGAGAGAGGCTAGTCTACAAACTTGTAAATTGTCACAACAATATCAGTTTTTAACTTGCATGCTTTCGTAGATTAAAAAGAATAGACAGAATACGTATAGTGATTATACTCCAACCAAAACCAAAAGCATCACGTTGCCAGAGGGTCACGCTGATAGCCTTTGAGTTGGCATAAAGTTAACCAATAGCGTTTTAACCAAACTTGTGATGGCTGCGCATGGCTTAGAAGATATGTATAATGAATGCACAACTTCGATACAAACTGTTTTATCTAAGTATCATTCCTTAGTACTTGCATTCTTGCATTCATACTTGCTATTTTTAGTATATTATGTATTTTTTGGTGAAAAATTATTCAAAAATTCCGCTCATAACTTGTTTAGAACGTATTCTAAAAAGATCCGCATCCGCATCCGCATCCGCGCGGATGTCAGAAGTCAACATCCGCATCCGCATCCGCATCCGCGGATGTCAAAAAAGTCACATCCGCGACATCCCTAATATTTAGCAATTTTTTAGCTTTTTGGTCATTTATGAAGCATTTTTACTGCAATCTGGGGCAATTTTTGCGATTTTCGGTTATTTTTTCAGCATCAAGCATGGGGGCTTGTCCCGCTGGGTCAAATCTGAGGGGGGGGCTTGTCCCGAAGTGTCCCCCCCCCAGACCCCTCCATGTACATCTGTGCATGTGAGAAAACACTCGTGCGCTTCGCGCACTCGTTCTTCTTTACTCGAAATTTCACAGAAACATGCGTATATATAAATTACTTAATTGCACGCCAACCAGTACCATAACCCATACCTATATGTATAACCACTACCACAATATTTCCTAAGATAAATAAATAAATATAATCAATAAATGATTTCCTTAGTTTTTGAAATATGTAAGTTTCTTAAAAATGAGGCTATATGGTATTAATTAGTTGTGTTTAAGTTAAATTTCAATTCCACCAACAGCGTAGCGCTATAATTTGCGCTAGAGCGCAACTATGGTTTCATTGTGCTCTCTGGGTTCCTTTATTTTTAATACACATGTAAAGACTTGAAAGTTAATCTTGTACTAAATCACCAAATAGTTAACCCACTTTTTAATCCATGAAACCCATTTTCAATCCATTTAATCCGTTTTTAAGGCATTTGAACTGGAGCGCAAAATCGAAATGGAAGTGCGCATGCGAGAAGCAGCCAAACAGATGCTGAAATCGTTGTCAGAAGATGGGGAGAATGAAAACACCCCCGCGCGATTTGAGGCTGTGAAAAATCTACTGATCAGCGATCAACGAATGATCAGCTATGGCCTAGCCTTGGAAGAGAGGCGTCATGAATCGCTGACCGGCGCGCCGGGATTCAGGTGAATTTTGCTTCCAAGGATCGATTCCTACTTATTATCATACATGTATATAACGGTGTCAAAATTTTGGCCGGCCTCTCCGGCCAAATTTTGGGCACCCTGACCAAAAATACGCTCCCTAATTTTTGCAAAATGTAAAACTTTTCCTAAAAAAATATACCATTTTTCCTAAATTTTGCCCTCATTTTCGGGACTCTACCCCCCCCCCCCCCGGCCCCTGGATTTGCGAGAGATCCCCCCATCCCGCTTCCATGCATGTATGCTTCCGAGGGTCGATTCATACCTACAACCGTATGTCTGTTCAGAAGATAAAATCGAAAAAATCACACCAGCTGAAAGATTAATTAATGTGTATATTGTGCAGAGATGTATGAGTGTGGATGAGGGGCGCCCCCCCAACAAATCGAGGATTCGGGGGGACTGTAATGGGCCATTGTGGGAGGCTCCGGAACATACATGGGCAAGGTCAAAGGACTTGGGCCTACACCAGCTTTTTTTGTGCGTGGGTCTTTTTGTTTCAAAAATTTACGATTGTAGTGCGTGAAGCGCATGAGCAAAATCTAGTTGCTGGTACATAATTTTTTTTGTCTAACTAACATGTGTTTTGGACTTCACTCCAAGCATGATCGAAACACTGATATTCTTTAATTCACACACCATATGCAAAAGTAGAGAAACTTACACATATTATGCATTATTTTAATAATTATTAATTAATAATCAATTATTTTTGAAGAATTATTGTGAGTGATAGGTGTCGGAGAAACGGATTTTAGTCCATACTGCAGCATAAGAGTTGTAGAACACGATGAAATTGCGTGTATACTCACTGCTAATAGAACAACCGAAAAAAGTGATAATGTTTTTCCCCGCTTTAGGGTTTTTTCCTCCGCGCCACTATACATTACGTGATAGAAAGCATATATTTGGTCATTTAAATTAAATAAAAACACTGTAGCGGCGGTCTGGCGGCACAGCCCCTAGGCCAGAACCAAAGATTATTACCCTTTTTTGTGAAAGGTTTACATAACGAAATGCTTTGTAAGCGCAAGATCACTGAGCCACTGGTTGCAGCGGTCTGGGGACGGCAGCTCCCAGAAAAAAATTGCAACTTTTTTCAGATTGTAGGCCGAATTTGGGAAACTGGAGACAGAAATCAGATATGTTTTCCGACAGGAAACTGCAAAAGAAAGATGAGACGTCACATTCACTAGTAGATGCAGCATAATGTGCTCTTGTAGACATGCATAGGCTTTGACGCAAAATATTAACAAGGAATAGTATATAAGCCACAGAGTTGCAGGGGTCTGAGGGCCGTAGCCCCCAGGAAAAAAGTCAGATCGGAGTCAGTCAATACGTTCCCGCTTCCAGCGTGGGTCTTACTAACGGAGTCAGTCAATACGTTCCCATTGGCAGCGTGGGTCTTAGTTATGGAATCAGCCACTGCAGTCAGTCGCTTCGCATCATCTGCGTGGGTCACTAATTAATCTGCGTGGGTCACTTACTCAGTTATTGCGCTTCACCCACCCTCGTACCCTGCGTGGGTCCCTTACTAACCCTTGCGTGGGTCTAGCCTGCACCAGTGTAGGCTGGGTGTAGGCGTTGCCCATGCGTGCTCCGGAACGCCGTATCAAATGGAGGACTTACTTACTCGACCTAAGCACCAATAAACAGAGTCCTGTTTATGGTGGCTCCGGAGCATTCCCCATCAAACCCATATGGTGGAGGCGCCCCATCTGAAATAGTGGGGGGGGGGCAAAGGGGCATCCCCTCAGCTTCTACTTTGCTAATTTGTCGGAGATCAGAACAACTTGATTCAAGAGCCTGCGTTTTTCTGTTTTTAAGCCTTAGCGAGTTGGCGATTTTGTGATTTTTGTGAAGTAAGTTTTTTACCGCTTTTGTTGTTTAAATTGTAGCAAGAAGCTGGAGGACAAAACAAACATATCCACGGCAAAACTGTCAGTTACCGGTAAGCGGAAAGTTTTCATTGTTGCTTAAGGCTCATGATCTAGCAATTTTTTCTTTTCTTTTTTCTTTTCTTTCAAATTTATAGACTGCGCATTTCATGATTTAGGGCCCAAGCGGAAATAGGAATCACTGATTAGGATTAGATTTTAGATCAAACGTTTTTTTGAGGAAAAGAATTCGGCAGCATTAAAACAAACAGGTAAAGACACAAAATAGAATGTGAAATTTGTTGTGAAAGTTGAGTGTTGACCCAATAATGGTTTTAGCCAGTTTATTCAGCAGACAAATAGTATATAAATTATATATAATTTAATGCTGGTATAGTTATATACAGTTTTACCGTAACTGCGTAGTCGGCTACGTGCAAAATATACTAGATCCTGATTTTATTCTCGACAAAATATTATATGTATTAGTTAACCTTTACCATCAAATTAACTACCTAATCTTAAATTGTTAATCAACTTTAACTTGTGATAAATAAAATGACAATATGTAGACGTAGCATTAGATTGATGTCGTCAATAGCATTTGGTCAGATTTTAGCAGTTAATCGTTTGTGGGGTGGAATTCGGAATAGTTTATGAATGAGTCCGCCACGCGTAAGCGCTGTTCTAAACTTGCGCCGTCTATAGCGCCGATGAATGAAAATTTCTGCGCTCAGGGCGCAAATTGCTGCGCTCATTCCCACGCTATAGAGACTGAGAAAGCGCATTTGGTCCAGTAGCGCCATGGCAATGGTCGTTGGTTCGAATCCCGGCTCGGCACATTTTTTGTTTAATTTTGCTAGTTGCGCTTTTTCATTTAGATGCTGGTTTGAGAATAGTCCATTGGTGATAGCTTGGGAAAAGAGCTGCGTCAAACTATAACCCCGAGGTGTTTTTTTGCTAAACATTAGCGCTAGCATGAAAGTTGGTAGACCGGAGATTTCCAGCGCTTCTAGCGCGCACGCATAGACTGCGCAATCGCGCTGTATATACGCAACACGGCTGATGAAGACGGCTGTTGCGTCACTCGCCGTCTGCCGACACGCGTCACGCAACGTTTCCGTTTGACGCAAACTGAGATCTGACGCGTTTGACGTCAGCTGACTTTCCCCGATCAGCGTATACCACGTATACTGTCGCTCCGTCAGTAGCGTATAGCGCGCACCTGATTTTAGCGCAGTTAGCAGCTCGTCTAGCGTATTGATATTGTGGCCAAAATTTACTGCGCCCTTTATGGCGCTTGCTGCACCCAGAATGGGCATAATTTTTAGCATGGCTTCCAGAATGACTAGTTCACGCGAAGTTTTGGTCGAATTGGACTCTTCCTGATTCTTGCGCATAATCGTTCGTCTTAATCCGGGGATTAACAGTGTTACTAGCCAGTAGATTAGCAAATAAAGCAGCACTAGCCCGACAGGACTTAGCATGGTCACAAATTGAGCGCCCGATAGCTCTAGATGATGGATTTTGGCCGATTTATAGTCGATTCTTTTGCCGAAAACGGTTGTCAGCGATCCGGCATAAATGGGCGTGGTCATGTAGAATTCGGTCAGTAGGTCCCCCTTAACTATCCATGTGTGCCACACTGTGTCGATTATCCCGTCGTGCATGGCTGGAAAATAAACATTTATTCTGATCAGACACAATGGTTGGGATTCACAGAAGATATTTAACATTAGAGTCGGTCTAAGGACCAATTCCTAAAATGGATTAAACAGATTAGCTTAAAATTTGTTTGCCCAATAACTTATCTCAACGTTGAGGTAGACTTATTTTGCGCACACGCGGGAGGCACTACAAATAATTGCTATCGCAAATTTCGTATAAATGCGTAAACTATGTCATGAGTTATTTTGGCAAAACAAATTTTAATCTAATCCGTTAATCCATTTTAGGAATTGGCCCCAAGTCGTACTGTCGAAATTTTGAATGAAACAGAATATCAGCGAAAAACATGATCCTGTTTGTATTTAATTTTAAGTTGAACACCCTTTGTGAATAAACTAATAAACCCAACCAATAAAATAATGCTCAGCCTATACTGCAGTTGGATTCTGATTTCGTGGGTTCATAACCCGACTTCTTGTTAAGTCGAGTGTAAGGCAAGACATAATCTATACTGTCTCACTCTTCTATTAGTGTAAACTGTAAACACTATATTGTACTTTGTGCACTTTCTTGGATTTACCAAGGTACTCGCTAAGAGTCCGTATAAGTAGAGCACAAATATAGCAGTCCAGTCTAATCCGCTGGCTCGTTTACACGAGATTAAATTCTATCCGTTAAATTATATACTGTTAACGCCAAATTAAGCTTAAATCTAATCCCCTAAATCCTTTGAAAACGAACGAACCCTGAACAAAGGTGCTGTCATTCTGGAACCAGACAATGGTCACTGCAAGACAGAGATTAGACGCTGCCCAGCGCACACTGTGACCCGTGGTGGTGGTGCAGTGGTGGTGGGGGGCGTTGGGGTCAGCCAGACAGGGGTCTGAGGCGTAGTCGGTTAGCACGCCGATGGTAATGTTTGGTAATGTTGTGCGAGGGCTCACAGGGCATGCTGAAATGAACAAGGAGTAATCATATATGTAACGGGGTCAAAATTTTAGGGGGGCCTCTCCGGCCTATTTTTGAGGACCCTCCACCTTGATCGACCAAAAATATTCAAAATTTTGCCAAATTTTGTGAAATTTTTTCAAAAAAGTGCCATTTTTACTAATTTTTGTCGAAATATTCGAGACCCTCCCTCCGGGTCCTCGAATTTGGGGTGGGGGTCCCCCCGCCCCCCCCCCCTTCATACATGTATGGGGGTAATGCTAATAGAAGATAAGGGGTACCGCTTACTTTTGCGATACAATCATGCTGACCGTATCAGATCAGATACGATCAGATATACGCATGCTTGTGCAGGACACACAAATTTTTTTGAAACTAGACCAAAAACCGACTGCTTCAAATTCCTAGTATAATGTGATCTAAACTTTTCAAAACTAATTTAAGAAAACCACATGAGTAATGAATAGGCTGACTCAAGTGCCTTATCTAACAGTATTCTAGTGCAAACGAAGTATTTGTTTTAAGTTCATGTGTACTTTTGTCATTTTAAGTAGCAAAGTTCTCATAATGCTTCGGAATCAGCTGAAGGTTTGCAGCTAAAAATCAACACTGAAAGCTTGTAGCGTACCAGGTACCACCTAACCAGAAGCATGCATGGGCAGCTGAGGAGATCGTACGGGAAAGGGTTGAATATCATCTGGATCGTATTCTAATTAGTAATTACATAATATATGTTCGGCTGTCCTTACTTATTGGTAAATGCAAGGTTAAGGATCAGAGATGCACGGGGGGAATCGTCGAGGGGGGGTGCCCGACCCCTGGCGGAAGGGGGGGGGGTGGTCCCTAGTTTTGGCTATTTTTTGGCGAAAGCCGAAAAAATTTTCACAATTTTTCGATTTTCAACTCATTTTTGGGGTATTGTTTTGGCCGCAGGCGAAAAATTTTTGCAATTTTGCAGTTCTTTACGCATTTTTGGGTCACTTTTCCGGCCATCAGAGGGGGGGTGGGGAGTCGAGGGGGGGGGTGCCGGATGTCTGAGAGGGGGGTGCCGACCCCCCTCGGGGGGGGGGGGGGGGGTGGATGCCCCCTTCTACCCCCCCCTATGTGCATCTATGTTAAGGATGAGTAAATTGTCAGTGACAGTGACTAAGGCCAATGTTATAGCTATAGCTTTGGTTATCGCTAAGATAAGGGTTGGAATCATACGTGGGCAGCTGACGAATTCTGGGGGGGGGGGTGTGCGGAGCAACTTTCCGCCGATTTTCGCTCCGTGGGCCACCATATTTTACCTTCGTGAGCCACTAATTTTGCTTTCGTGAGCATCCCTCGAACAATCTGGTGGTGGTGAAGCACCTGTATGGGGGGGGGGATAAACCCCCCCCCCCCACGCCCATGTATGGTTAGAATGGATTTTATACTTGGGCCTGTTTTGTAGTTAAAGATAATAAACGCTGGGATTTTTGTCCTCAACATTCGCCATGTATTTCGCTTTAACTTTTGCTCTAAGAATGACCTATATATATATATCTTACCCTTACTAGTGGTAGCCGAATTTACGGATTGGTTATTTTGATAATACGTACGAACCCGCGTTGTGAACTGGGCGGTAGTGATTTTTGGCGAGATTTTGAAAATTAATCGATCTGGTGGGAGACTGGGAGGAGAGATTTTTGGCGACATTTTGAAAATTAATTGATATGGTGGGAGGTCAAAGTAGCAAAATAATTGTGTTTATTTCGGTTTAGACTTTAGAGAAGGGGTGAAATAGAAGTTGCATCAATTTTTGATTGGTGTGTACTTTAACGTGACCAAAATCTTATACAGTGTGAGTAAAAAGTAGTTAAAACTTAAAACTGTAATTAGCAATTTTATTTTGTATGTTACTTAAAAATTGTTTTTTTTCAGATTTGCGTATCCCACTAGCATGGAAAGAACAGGACCATTTCAAGAACAGAGGAGGTACGATTTACAGAGATTTTTCCGCTTAATGACTGGACTACCGGTTAAATTTGTTTTTAAAGTAGAATGAATGTTTTGCAAATTTTGATTCAATTTATTTTTTCGTAGGGTTTGGCGTGTAATTTTATTTCCAAGCGTGAAAATATCAAAATGATAATTTTTTTACTGTTTGGAAAACTGTCTTTTTTTGGATCCATTCATGCGTCGTTACGGACATTTAAACTGTTTTTTGTGCTTTTGTTCTGTTGTAGTTCTAACTGGTTGTGTTAGACTAAAAACATGTTCGCTCTTATTGTAAAAACCACTCTATTAGCTGCATTGTATTGTTTATGCTTACTAACAACTACTAAATGCCTATTTACACGAGGGCGCATTTTGCTGCATGGCGTACGCATTACATGGAGCATGAGCGGGCGCATTTTATTTCACACTGGCTGCTGCATTATTTCACACAATGCAGTATGCAAGTGTGCGTGTGCGCCCGCTAATGCGCCCGCTCGCTCATGCTCCCTCGTGTGAATAGGCCTTAACGGAATACGCACAAATATGCACCAGGCTTTCGTCGGACTTAATAAACTCGTGTCCATTTCAGACGGACGACAGTTTGCCGTATTCTGCTTGCTCCGCTGCAGTGGCGACATTTGTGGCTCGCAACTGGTTTACGGCGTGGACAGGGGGTGGACCGATATCACCTTCAATGATGCTTTTATATTGTACGTCCTGGGGCGGGGATTTTGAAGATTTTATGTTGAATTTTTCTGTACCAGGGTTTTTTTTTTGAAAATGGAAGGTGTGTCCAAGTTGTGTCCGGCGAAAAAAATTTGTGTCCCGTAAGCGTCGAGTGTGTCTGGGTGTCAGTTCGGCCGTTCGAGTCAAGCAGGGTTTTTTTAATTTTGCGTGCATAATTGTGCAAAATTTTAATTTTTGTGTGCAAATTTTTGTGTGTTTATATTTTTGTGCAAACTAAATGCGTTTTCTTTGCCTGTATAAAAGCAAATATATATATGTGTTTTGATACCTGTAGAGATACGTAGAATTTTTCGATCGGGTAATAAAAACCGCAGAGGGGACTCTTGTGTGAGAATTCAGTGGGAAAAAATTTACGTGGGGTATGAATTCCCCCCTCCCCCCTCCTGGGTACGCCCTAAGGCCATACCAGTGGCAGATCCAGGAATTTTTTCAATGAAACGGGTATATATATAAATAAAAATAATTTCAAGATTTGCATTAACCTACTGAAACATAACAGCCAATACTACAAAAAATACCAGACATACCGTCAAACGGCAGTGATGCGAGTTGACGCAGGGGTCTGGCGGCGGCAGCTCCCGAAAATTTTTTTCAATTTTGCATTAAAAACAGTGCATTCTGAGCTTATCACAGGCTCGACATGCACAACATGTGCATTATTGTGCAAAATTTTAAAAAAAGAGTACATTTGCACGGGTTTTGCACAAAAAACCTTGGCTGGAGTCAAGTATTGGTTACAAAGTGTCCATGCTTGATGTAAACCATTTTTGCTTATTCGCTGTGCAGAAAAGTACGTAAGATCTGCAGTGGCATTACCCAAAAATTTGCAACGGTGGGCAATATATATGCAATATGCAATATGCAATATACAGAGCCAATTGTTTTTTTAGCCGCACTTGTCAGTAAAACACAGAATTCATCTACAATGGTTGCGGGGGTTGGGGGCCGCAGCCCCCAGAAGCCAGAGTTTTTTAAAATTTCTATGCACAAGCTTGCATAGAAAAAGCAATTTTTGCAACACTTGCGGGAATGTTTGGGCAAAATTGAGCTTAGAAACCAAAATTAGATGTATGTATCGGAATTTTTTTCCAAAAAATGAAGACCTTGTCGATTTTCAGGCTAAATTTAGTCAATAGGAAACGTATCGGAACTTTTTCCCTCCGGGTAAGAAAAAGCAATAGGTTTCAAGTAGGGATGGGACCGAAAAAAATTTCACCGAATATATACCGAATACCGAATACCGAATAGTTGTCAAGCATAAGTTAGCGAATGTTTTCTCAGGTTTTGAAGATACAGAATATTAAAATACTACGCATAAATAAATATATGCTATATGAACATTTTGCAAATGTTTGATTTTAATTATTCATCCAAAATGTATCAAAGAATAAGCTGATACTATAGAATCGAACAATCTATCGAAGAATAATATATTCTATAGAAAAATGCACAATCAGCACCAGCAAAAACTACACAACTTTCAGCGACCTCTGACCGCAGTTGGATGAGGTACATATGTACATAGGCATGTACGCGAGGTTTCGGTCTGGGGGCTTGTTTCGACGTTTCGGGGGCTTGAACTGACAAAAACGCAAGAATTTTCAATTTGTGCTTTAAAAATAGGAATTTTTTGCAAAAGTTGGATATTTTGAGCTATTTTTTCGCTTTTTGCTGAAGCATTTTACAACAATCCGAGGCGATTTTAGAGTTTTCGGACACCTTTTTGTCAGCACCAAGGAGGGGGGTGGTCCCGATGGGTCAAATGGGAGGGAGGCTTGTCCCATAGGCCATATATACTCTCAAATCTAGGGGGGCTGCCCCCCCAGACCCCCATCTATATCTGTGTACAGAGGGTTTGTCCCTTTTCTTTCAGGTTGGTCCCGGCTGTCCCAGGGTCTTGGGTTGTTTTAGGGGTGAAGTGGGACAATTTTTTAACTGCTTGTAAACTTTCAGCAGAGTCTATGAAAAACGTTTAAAAAAGAAGGCTCAAACTGAGATAAGACGCCGCACAGTACGGCGTGTCAGAATCTAGTCTTGAGAGCAAAAAAATTTTAAGCATCCATGAAAAATTAACACAAGTATCTGCATTAGCTAATATACAGCTTTCATGTTTTTTGGGTACATTTCAGGTCGAAGTGTAGTGCTGATTGCTGGATTAATAACATTAGTTCTAATTCTAAACGTTCATTGATTTAGAATTTCCTCGATTTCCTAATTATTCGGTATTCGGCCGAAAATTTACTTTTCGGTACCGAATACCGAATACCCGTTTTTCGGCCGAAAACCGAATACCGAATACCGAATTTTCGGTCCATCCCTAGTTTCAAGTTTCGAACGTCACTTTATATACAGTGTAAATGCAGCATAATGTATATACTCATGTATGTATATACATACAGTACTGTCGGTCCCAGACTTCGATTTCGGGGGGGCGGAGGTCTGAAGAAATGTTTTCACTTTTTATAATAGCGTTTTTTAGTTTCACGCTATCTTGTAAAGAAGCAGCCATTTCAAGGGCAATCAGTTGAGTCTGTTTGTTGTAAAAGCCAGTGGTGTACCCCGGAAAAAATTGAGATTTTTTCAATTTTTAGGCCGATTTTGGTCAGCTGGAGACGTATCAGAAAATTTTTCCGACAGGAAAATAAAACACCAGATGGGAACATCAACCCAAACAGTGTATTACACAACTAAATGCAGCATAATATACTCGTATAGACATGCATAGGCTTTGATAAAAGATAATAACAAGGAATAGTAAGTCACAGAGTCGCGGGGGTCTGGGGGCGGAAGCCCCCAGGAAAAAATTGGGGGAAATTTTTTATTTTTAGGTCAAATTTGGTCAATTGGAAACGTATCGGAAATTTTTTTCGGTAAACCTAGCTATATCATCACCATAAGCATTGTCAGGGGCTTCTCGAGAGGTGTGTCTAAGTTGTGTCCGGCAGGAAAAAATTGTGTCCCGCAAGAAAAAATTGTGTCTGGACACACTTCTGGACACAAAAAAAAAACCTTGTTCTGTACATACACACACACACACACACACACACACACACACATATATATATATATATATATATATATATATATATATATATATATATATAAATATAAATTTTAGAGAAATAGGTATGTATATATGCAAACAAGAGTAAGAGTATGACACTCTTCCCTATTTTAGCTGATCGGCCGAAACGATGCTCCGACCGAAATAGCCCTTTTACGCCCTGATTTCAGGGGGGGTACCCCCTCGAATTAAGACATGTCTTGATTCCAGGGGGACCCCCCTCAAATCCCAGAAGTGTCTTGATTTTAGGGGAGAACCCACCCCCCCCCCGGTTTTGCAGACTACCTGCCAGCATGAACACTGAGGTGAGCTGGTAGTGTGCTGAAACGAGTTTGTACCCCCCCCTCAAATCAAGACACTTCCCTGATTTGAAAGGGGGTTTTCCTGCCCCCCGGGAATCCAGACATGTCTTGATTTGAGGAGGGTATACCCCTGAAATCAAGGCGTAGAACGGCTATTTCGTCCGGAGCATAGTTCCGGCTGATTAGCTAGAATAGGGAAGAGTGTCATACTCTTCCCTATAATGTACAGGTAATAAGTATTTTATCTGCAAAATTTCAGGAGATTTTCATATTGGAGGCTCACGAAAATCTGAGCAAAAGTGGGTAGTAAAAGTGATTAAAGTGATGTTTTTTATAAAATTTCGCAAATTTCAGGGTATTTTCTTTAATCAAGGGGGGGGGTTCTCCGAAATTTGGCCGGAGATGGCCGCCTAAAATTTTGATCCTGTTACATATTGTCTGATTGCGTTCTACCAGCTAAGGCTTATTCTTAAATTGTTTTCGTAAACTATAGCCTTGTTTTTTTTCAGCGAAACCGTCCAGTCAGATTTCTCCATCTGCATTGAGCTGTACAGTGTGTTGCTGAGCAGTGAATGCGCTGCCCGTTTCGGAGGGGGCTCTGTAAGACTGCGACAACGACTTAGGGGGTCCCTGAACAGAAGTCTGGGCCAGAGACTGGGAAATAGTTGTGTAAGTTTGGCGGAGATGTCAGAGGTGCTTAATATTGATGCAGATAAGGGGAGGTTAAGGGGGCGCCCCCCATAAAATTTTATCCACCAACTCAGCTATCATACCCCCCCCTTCGACGGAAAAATCTCGCCGATTGCTCTTGTGCATTTCTGGTGATAATGGGTGACACAGATCGTAGTTTTGTATTGACGGGATTCAAGTAGCCTGATTAGGATGTGAATTTGGAATTGAAATCGAGATTTTACCCTCACGGTTCGGATGAAAGAAATTACTTTTTTCTATTTAAATGTGAACGTTTTGTTGAGACTATTTGGGTTTTATTTAGTCATCATGTTTGAGTAAGCTTTTTTCATAGAACTATTTTTTACTAAGGCACTAAATACATACACACAGACGGTGATGCAATCTATGCATACATATCACAAATTAGTTAACCGGTAAAGAAACAATAAAAAATAAAATAAAAAAAGTCAAGTTTTCAGTCGGATTCGATCCGTGTCCCTGTCAGGTGGCGTGGCAGTCTGCAGGCCAACCAGTCAGACCACGGTATCAAAATGGCCCCGTACCATTGAAAGTGAAGTGGTCTAGACGAAATAGTTTGGACAAATCGGCGGCCGGACAGGCTTTGTTTTCTTCCTTCAGTTTCAACAGGACAATGGCAAACGTTCCCATGATACTGACTAGCTAGAATAAAAACACTCAGATTGGAAACGGTACATAACAAATATCCTCTTAGCCAAGGTTTTTTTTGTGTCCAGAAGTGTGTCCAGACACATTTTTTTCTTGCGGGACACAATTTTTTCCTGCCGGACACAACTTAGACACACCTCTCGAGAAGCCCCTGACAATGCTTATGGTGATGATGTAGCTAGGTTTACCGAAAAAATTTTCCGTTACATCTCCAATTGACCAAATTTGGCCTAAAAATAAAAATTTTCCCCCAGTTTTTTCCTGGGGGCTGCCGCCCCCAGACCCCTGCGACTCTGTGACTTACTATTCCTTGTTATTATCTTTCATCAAAGCCTATGCATGCCTACACAGTACACGAGTATATTATGCTGCATTTAGTTGTGTAATACACTGTCTGGGCTGATATTCCCATCCTATGTTTTATTTTCCTGTCGGAAAAATTTTCTGATACGTCTCCAGCTGACTAAATTCGGCCTAAAAAATGAAAAAATCTTTTTTAAGAAAAAAATTTTACTGGGTACACCACTGGCTTTTACAACAAACAGACTCAACTCATTGCCCTTGAAATGGCTGCGGCTTTACAAGATAGCGTAAAACTACAAAACGCTATTATAAAAAGTGAAAAAATTTCTAGACCTCCGCCCCACCGAAATTGAAGTCTGGGACCGCCAGTGCTGTATGTATATACATGAGTATATACATTATGCTGCATTTACACTGTAATGTGACGTTCGAAACTTTAAACCCATTGCTTTTTCTTACCCGGGCCCGGTTTCATAAACAGTGAATCGCTATTCATTAGTCACACTGATGCAACATAGAAAATGGAGTATAACTTTGCGTTTACACAATATTTCTGCTGGAAATTTTGTTGACAGGTGGCCCATATGTTGCATAACGTGTGGTTAAAATCTCAAAAAAAGTCGCGTTATCCAGTGAAAAAATAGCTAACTTGAAGTCATTCATTAGTGGCAAATATTAGTGAATTTTTTCAAGCCACTAATATTTACTAATATTTGGGACTAATGAATAACTTTGACTTAGCTAGACTTTTAACTGCATTATGCAAACGTTACAAATTTTTGCCGACACATTATCTATCATATTAGCAATATGTTGTGAAAGTTTTCTACAGAAAAGTTTTATAAACCCATAGTTATAACTCTTTTTCTAGCTTACATCAGTGTTACTAATGAATCGCAACTGATCTTTTATGAAACCGGGCCCCGGAGGGAAAAAGTTCCGATATGTTTCGTATTGACTATTAGCCTGAAAATTGACAAGGTCTTCATTTTTTGGAAAAAAATTCCGATACATACATCTAATATTGGTTTCTAAGCTCAATTTTGTCCAAACATTCCCGCAAGTGTTGCAAAAATTACTTTTTCTATGCAAGCTTGTGCATAGAAATTTTAAAAAGCTCTGGCTTCTTGGGGCTGCGGCCCCCAGCCACCGCAACCATTGTAGGTGAATTCTGTGTTTTACTGACAAGTGCGGCTAAAAAACAATTGCCTCTGTATATATACCCACGGTTGCAAATTTTTGGGTAATGCCACTGCACATCTTACGTACTTTTGTGCATAAACAGCGAATAAGCAAAAATGGTTTACATCAAGCATGTACACTTTGTAACCAATACTTGACTCCAGCCAAGTTTTTTTTGTGCAAAACCCGTGCAAATGTACTCTTTTTTTAAAATTTTGCACACAATTAAAATTTTGCACAATAATGCACAGTACCTGTCGAGCCTGTGATAAGCTCAAAATGCACTGTTTTTAATGCAAAATCGAAAAAAATTTATGGGAGCTGCCGCCCCCAGACCCCTGCGTCAACTCGTATCACTGCCGTTTGACGGTATGTCTGGTATTTTTTGTAGTATTGGCTGTTGTGTTTCAGTAGGTTAATGCAAATCTTGAAATTATTTTTATATTTTTATATACCCGTTTCATTGAAAACATTCCTGGATCTGCCACTGGTATGGCTTTAGGGCGTACTCAGGGGAGGGGGTAGGGGGGAATTCATACCCCACGTAAATTTTTTCCCACTGAATTATCACACAAGAGTCCCCTCTACGGTTTTTATTACCCGATCGAAAAAATCTACGTATCTGTATAGGTATAAAAACACATATATTTGCTTTTATATAGGCAAAGAAAACGCATTTAGTTTGCACAAAAATATAAATTTTTGCACAATATTATGCACGCAAAATTTAAAAAAAAACCTGCTTGACTCGAACGGCCGAACTGACACCCAGACACACTCGACGCTTACGGGACACAAATTTTTTTCGCCGGACACAGCTTGGACACACCTTCCATTTTCAAAAAAAAACCTTGCTCTTAGCATTTTGACTCTGCTTTCCCTAGTGTTACCCCAGAAAGTAGCAATTGTAATCATACGTTAACGGGGGTCATTTTTTTGGGGGGGGGCGCTTCTTGTACCAACATTTTGACTGTCCTTGTACCAAGTCAGTCGAAAAAATACCGTCTTTAGTGAAAAAATTAGCAGTTTTTGAACGTTTTGGCTAAAATTCCATGTTTTCGCGATAAAATCAGCAATTTTTGAAAATTTTGGCCAAAATTTGGGTTAAAATATGTTAGAAATCTGCTTGCTCTTGTACCTTCGCTCTAATTTTGCTCGGCCTTGTACCAAAATATAAATCTGGAGGGTTCCTATAACCCCCCCCCCCCCTATAACTTCCCCGTGCTAAAGCGTGGTTTTTAAGGAGTGTTGCTCAAATTTGAAAGTGAAAGTTGCTTGCTATAAGTTGATTGGGTTGTTTTGATGGGTCAATCGCTGTAAATACTATAGTAAATACTGTTAAAGAAAAAATATGTATAAATGTTATATAATAAAAAACCGACCGTAAATAGCAGCGGTCTTTCGAGAGGAATGGCACGCCACACGGATAAGCCCCAACAGTTTTGCTGGTTGACCCTGTGCAGTAACCATTGAGCCTGAAAATTATAAAAAATTACGTTTGTGAAAACATTGACATGACAAAAACAAGGAATTCACAGAAGGTGTTCATTCAAAATTTTCCAGCCAATAGCGTGCCTGATGGTTGAATGTTTTTGCTGATGCTCAGGTCTTATTTCCACGATGTACATTACACACATGATGTCAGCAACTGAGACAAAAGTAAGGTATAATTGGTACGTGGAATAATGATGCCCTGTAGTCACCCGAAAGTATAACTTTTGGCGAAGAACGAACCATGAACGACTAGCTTGCGTTTAATAAAAAGCAGTAATGTTAATGTTTAATTAAGTGTGTAGACTATGTTGACCATTATTTCGTAGACTATGTCGAGTGTAGTTCACCACGACTGTTTTAACAGACTACATATAATTATTTTGTCAACTGTGAAACGTACGTTGATTCTATTCTTCTCCTCCTCTGGAGCGATAGCCAATACTGTTCTTGCTATTGCTCTTGCCTGAAATAAAAATAGAGCATATAGTTCAGGTTTAGCTCGTAACTAGTATATACTGCTGGTGGTTTTAAGGAAGTGTCTAATAAACACTGTCTACATCTACATTTATCTGTAGGTCCATTCGTTTACCAGATCCAGCTGACTAAACTTTTATAGTTCAGTTTAATTCGAAGTAGAAATGCTAAGTGATTTAAAATATTTCAGGAGGGATGAATGAGACCCCGTGTCCAGATACTAACCTGAGGTTCTGGTTCCGCTACCAGTCAAATTCGAGAACCTCCTAAAAATTTTATGCGACTCTTCCCCCCCCCCCCCCGGCACTTCTGTTTGTGGCATGTGCCCTTCTTTCCTTCCCATACGTGTAGAGCCTCACTCTCTCTCTCACACATTCATATACTCTAATTTATTTATATTATATACTATACCTGTTTTGTCATGTACATATATGTATGTTATACATGTGATAAGCCTTACATTAGCCGTTATACCGTTATATACCTGTTCATTAGTCCTTGTCCCACTGATGCAGATAATAATGATATACAGGAAAGAGATGAAAATTTGCAGCAAACTCCAAATCAGGGGAAATACTGCCTGGGCTATTTTATGAAACGGCTCCATTTGGTTCGGAATAAATACTTGTATTCCCCGAACTTCGGATAAAAAATGAATTGTCAAACACAGGACGACTATGGAGAAGGAAAGAGAGAAAAAAATAAACGGATCAAACAGTTTTCCGATATTACTGATCAGAAGCGAAAGTTTGTAGTAGTGCAGATAGTAGAATCGCATGCTACGCTTTTTTAGCTTGCTGTCCTTCTTCAGTTGATGTTCTAGCATTCGAAACCAGAACTGTGCAAAATGATTGATGAAGATGAAATAGTAAAGAGGCAGAAGTTGCCATACGGATAGAAATGTGACCAGAAATAGGCTGATATCGTTGCCATAGTTTTGCCCAGGCTGACTACCCAGTAGCACGTATTCTAGAATTCGCAAACTGCACGTCAGAACGGCCGTTAGAACGGTGATCAGAATAAAAGTTACGGATGTCGCTCGTGTGGAAGGGGTAATGTGAAAATGCTCGCGGAATTTCAGATCGATCGAATCCATAAGTTTAATCACCCGAACGTGGGCTGACCGGGCGGCCGGGCCCAGACATAGGAGATTGAAAAAGCCGTGACCCGGTTTTAGACCGGATATGATGAAAGTGATAAACATGATATTGAACATGGTGAATTCCCGTCTCAGCCCATCGGCCAATAGGAGAATGAACCCAAACGTGCCTAGGCAAATAACGCAGCTGAGAGCTGAGAGCAAAGCTGCCGGTACCGATTGACTGAGGTGCGGCTTCCCAGATTGGCCTAGCCGAATGGGCAAAAACCCAGATATCTGGACGAGCCTGAAAACAATACGGAGCCGGGAACTTAGACGCCGTATATAAACGCCCTCGATATGAACGTGGGCGGAGCTTTCGCGTTTCAGGGGAACTACGGGCGCTATTGCGCCGTTTTCAGCCGCCTCGTCCTCAACCAACTCTTCTGATTCGCGCAGCAGCGCAGTTGCGTTTCTTGCTGCGCGTTGCATCATGCGCTTGGTTAGATAGAGGCGAGAACTAGGTTCCTCTGGTGTTATTTGGCCTGTAACCATTTTTAGGCAGATATTTTTGGCTGATATTGAGAGGAAATGCTTTCTGGAGTCGGCTGAAAGATCAGCTAGTGTTGTCTTCGCAGATAGAAAAATGATTTGCGGTTCGCGTGATTATTATCGTTCGCGGAGTGCTTTATTAATCTTATTTAGAAGCTATTAAAAGTTATTTATCTTATTTAGAAGCTATTAAAAGTTATTATTAACTGCTATTGAATCGGTTACAGGCTAAAATTGTGGGCGTTAGTACTTCCGTTCCGTAAAAACCAATATTGTATTGGTAAATTATTTCTCGAATGTTTAAATACTATTCACGATTCGCTTGTATGCAAGATATAGCAGCAAAGTGATTCAGATTTAGTTTTATAATCGAACAATCGGTAGCAAGTAATTTAAGTAATGACTTTTGGTTGGTAGCGATAACAATTCAACGCTCAGGGATTCACAATAGATAAAATGGAGTCCAGTCAATTAAAAACAAAATCTACAGCGTTAATCATTGCGTGGGATGTTGGGGAAATTTCTGGGGAGTGGGGGTAGGTAAATAGGAGGGTATTTGGCGTCCCGCATATACAAACGTGGCTTGTGGGCAAAATAATACTACCTGGCATGGGAGGGCGCTGTTTTTTTACTCGACCATACAAACAATGGGACCCCCTAGACCGGTCTTTTTGCCAAAACCGGTACCCCGATTTGATGGATTAGCCGTTATCCCTCTAATCAGTGAAACATCGACCAAAATTCCGCAGTTCCGGACTATTATGTCCCCCCCCGGCCCTTTTAGATTGGTTACACCCCCCTCTCAATTCCAAAGTGTGGTCACGTACTGTAGCTGCTACTAATTCAATTAAGCAAATTTAGTCATTGTTTTGAGTAGCAGGATCTGCCTCAAGAAGGTACTCACAGGCATGACCAGAAAAGGACTGCTTTCTGAAGCATAGTGTGCTAGGTTAAAGGCAGGGGGGAGTTATACATAATAGTCTGGGGGGCCGGTAGGTTGCGCGGATCGCTAAATTATTTCTGACCCGCGAAACCTGAACAATATCACTACGTCGGATTCCATTTACAGAAATTTGAAAGCTGAAAATGTTGGCTGTCACACAGAAAATGACCGTGTTTTAGCGAAACAATTTTTAAATCTTTGGCCGATATATAATGTATGTATTTATATACCATGTTTTAGCGCAAAAGTTTAGCAGATTTTTAAAAAATAGCAGATTTAACTCAGTAAAGTCTGCTCAAAAATTGCTGAACCCTGAGACAAAATAGGTGGCATGATTTTTTTGTGACTACTCGCCAGGGTTTTTTTTTTAGTCAAAAATGGCGTCATTTGCAGAAATGAAACTTAACAATGACGTTCAGAAAATAAAAATGATGAAGCTTTGACGAAAAGTTTTGAGCAAGTATTGACGCTGATTTGACCAAATTCGGCCTAAAAATTGAAAAAATCTCCAATTTTTTTCTGGGGGCTGCCGCCCCCAGACCCCTGCGACTCTGTGGCTTACTCTTCCTTATTATTAACTTTCATCAAAGTCTATGCATGTCTACAAGAGTACATTATGCTGCATTTAGTTGTGTACTACACTGTCTGATGTGACGTTCCCATCTCTTGTTTTAATATTCTTGCCTTAAAAAATTTGTCACGTCTCCAGTTGACCAAATTAGACCTGAAAATTGTAAGAGATCTCGATTTTTCTGGGGGCTGCCGCCCCCAGACCCCCGCCACAGTGAATTTTTTTAATCTAATTGACCAATATTACATTTTGTTTGTGTAATACCTAGTGAGTGCCTTGCAATAGTGAGTGTAAAAAAGTAAGCAAAAAAGTGGACATAGGTAAGGTATATAACTATATAAGGTAAAGGTAACCCGCGGATAGATAACTATCCTTTGGCGTGTCCGCCCTCGGGTGCGGTGGTCATCTCCGTTACAAAGCCCTGGAGCGTCAGGGGTGCCACTTCAAGAGTGGCTACATCCGTGGAGGGGGGCCGGCCCCTCAAGGCATAATGCCGTACATTGACCCCTGTTACCTTCCCAGGTTATTGTGGTACCCATTTACCGACCAGATAAGGATGGACTGCTGGGTTGGCAGGAGCAATGTGGCCCTAATCTCTTGCTCAAGGAGACTACGTATGACCAAGTGGCTGGGATTCGATCCTCCAACCTTCCGATTGGAAATCGAACACCGTAACCACTCGGCCACACTGGCCACAAAGTGGACAAGGTGCGACTGCCTCTTTTCAAAATCCTGGCTACGCCCCTGTACACATGTGTTTGCATAGGTGCATCGTGCACCTTTTAATTGCTTAATGTGCAGTCGAATTTTTTTCTCCGTGAATGTTAGCACAAGGGTTCTAGCTCCCTTTGTCTTTTGTTCCTCGTCCTGAAAAATTCTCTGAAACGTCTCAAGTAATGACGATCATAGTCATTTTACGGTGCCCAATGTCAATAATTTTCGTAATACTTCAGTCTCACTTCACGAAAAATTAACGTTTTTGAAAGAAATGTGCTAATATGTGCCGCGTTTGGCGTTAAAAGTGCAATAATTCCGTTTTTCTGGGTACGCGTCTGGCGATAACCAAGTATAAAACGTAAACTAGCAATTCGGGATTTGCTCACCGATCTGAAACTTTGCTCTCTGAAATTGAAATTTTGCTCACGATTTTTAAAAAACACTGGGCCTACTAAATTTTGACCAACCCCCCCCCCCTCAAAAAATAGGAATATATACCCTTTTTTGGCCAAAAAACACCAAAAAACACAAATTTTGTTTCCAAAAAACTATTTTTGGCCAATATTTAGGTAAAAAGCCGCTTAAATTTCATAAAAATGCCGATTTTTTAAAATTATGTCCGAAAATTTTCTTTCAGCACGCCACTGTAATTTGTAGGATAACGTTAACTACCAATATTATATATCGCTGCAGCGCAACGGTACTGTAAAGCCATAATCTAATTTTGACGACCGAAAAATAAAAATGACGACAGGAGTTTAAAAATGACGCCAGAATGATGAAATCCGATTTTGAAAAAAAAACCTTGCTACTCGCTGTATTCTTGATGCTTGCAACTCTTCTTTTTCGCAATGAAATCGCGCGGTTCTTTTTATCTCAGGGTCCAGCAATTTTTGGTCAGACTTTAGTAAAAGTATTTAATTATATACTCAACAGGCGATAGAAGCACCGCGCTGACAACTTGATCGTGTGTTCAGATTTATCTAATCTAATCTAATGTAAATCTAATCTGATCCACTAAATCTAGTGCTGAATACGGTCCTAACCCTGCTAACTGTAAAATGATGGCGCAGCTTTTAAACAGGAGAGAAAGCCGGGAGTGTTATTATAAGCCAATATCTATGGTTACTAATCAGCCCTGAATGGTGATAATAAATTACAACTGGCCAAACCCCATTCATCAGTGTCGGTACAGAAGCCTGACTACTTTAGTAGCAAAACTAGATGCTATTTTAAGTAGGATTTATTGCGAGTATGAGAGTAGGTATTTAGGTATACGTGAGTTTAGAAGGAGTGGTGGGTTATAGTAGGTACATATATACTTGAATAGAATAGATATATACTTTATTATTTTAATTTAAGTATTAGTATGTTTTTATTCGATGAGAGTGAATGAGTGGATGAAGATGTTTGAGTTATTTAGTATTAAGTTGTTCTGTTTAATTTGGTTTTGATAAAAGTTAAGAAATGATAAGAGTTAAATCAAAATTGCTGAAGAAAAAACTGGGGATCTTTTTCGTTATCCCCCCCCAGCCAGGAATTCGCCGCTTTGAATCATTTTTAGAGCAATGGACTCCTCTTGACCTCAGAAATTCAAAAATGTAAGTTTAAAAAATGTATAATTTTAAATTTTATTGTAAAATGCGGATTTTTCGTCTCCTGAGATGCAGAAAGTGTTCTGAACATGAATTGTTGGGTTTTGGATCGCTTGAATTTTAAAAATTTTCAAAAGAATAAAGTGAGCCCCCCCCCCTAAAAAATGAAAGGTGTTTCAGAAAGCCATCAACAAGTCCGCATTCGATTTCATCGCTCAGGCCAGTCTCAGTTTCACCGATGGTGCCGACCTGGTTAGCTGCTTCGACCTGAAAAAAACCAGAGCATGTGTGTTTTAAAACTGGTTGCTATTTTTTGCAGATTATTTGCGCGAATAGGTTAAAGCGCTGGGGTTTATTGAACCAGTTTTTTTGCTGACAATGAGGCTCATACTTGTCCGTAACGCTGTCTATTTGTCTCTAAGCATAGACGTTGGTTAGCTGCTGCAGCTAAGTGATTTGATTTATTGGTAGGTATCTGTTTTTGGGAATGTAGGAAGTTAGATAGTCAGGTCTGTTATCGGGCTTGTCCCGGAAACTCAAATCTCGGGGGGGGGGGGCTTTTACTAAAGCTGAAGTATATAAACCTTAATTTCAGATCAGGAGGATTCGTGCCCCCCCTTATACGGGCAGATCTGCTGTCGCCTTAGCTTGCAGCCCGCTTCTACAGCTGTACCCCTGAAAGAAGGATGGCTTACACTCAAGGTTTGTGTTTTTGGGACGGGGGTCAGGCATATGTTTAGGCAAAATTTCATAGGGGGAGGACGCCGACCAAAATGTGGGGCGCACTTTTATACCGTAAATGGTTATACGTTAAATGTACGTTATTATAGCTGCACTGATACAAAATTTAACAAAAAAGGACCCAAAATCTCTACCAAACCGACATCGCTTCAGCTAAAAAGTCGCTAAAACGTCGTTTCGGAAAGAATTTAGGCAATGGGGGGCATGCCATCTAAAATGGGGGGGCGCGATTAGAGTTTGTGACCGGCCGGAATTTTCGGCCGGCCGGCCCGCCGGCCTGTGAATAACAGCCACACCGTGCGTTCTCTATGTCAATGATTGTCTTGACTGTATTTCAGGACGAACGGCATCAGCGTCGCCTGTGGTGCAATCTACGGGCGTGTCGCCTCTGTGGATGGGCTAGCATGAGACAACTGCTGGACAGACCACAAGCTTGTATGCCTGTCAATAAGGTTTGTGATTAAAGGCAGCGTTAAGCCCGGTTCATACTTGTCGTTATCGTTTTGTGCCTAATAGAGTCCTAATTAATTACTGGCCTACCAATTTATTGTAGCAGTTTTTAGAACATTGTTTGAATTATTTCGTTCTTGTCTCAGTCACTGTGTCCTTAAGGACAAGTGTGAACCGGGCTTTAGCATAAAGCAAGCCGTATTTTTGACTGAAGGTTTAAATTTACACTATCGAGATATAACTTTATGCCTCATGTAGTTCTTAATTTAGGCTTCAACTGCACTTCTCTTCAGGGCTATAGTTACCCAAGGATACTTCGGAGAATAGGCCGATAGAGCTACGGCCATAGAACGAAATCTTCAGCTGAGTCGTTCGAACTAATCTTTTGCCAAACCACGGAGACCTGCTGTGATGCAGGTTTGAAAGTTCAACTCAGCTACCATGGTTTAAGGGGGTAGTGTCGCGAAAGCAGTCGATTTTGCGCGACTATAAAACTTTTTCAGTGAAAGATAGGTCATTGTTCTTTATATATTCTAAAAGTATGTTTCAAGGCAAATATTTTTGCCAAGTTTCAGAAAAACTGATGCAGCATACAGTTAGCAGTGAAGTCGCAAAGTCTGAAAAATGACGTTTTGAAAACCTATTCACATTCGATAATTTCGTCACAATTAAAAAACTTTTTGTTTAGATTCTTTACACAAAGTAAAAGCACATATGCTCTAGTTTATGCACACAAATTTTGGTGCAAATTGCTTGAGTCGTTGTGGAGTAATGCCTGTTTGAACTGTGAAACTGTGCGTAACCTGTAAGGTACTCACAGCAATAATGATAAATTGTAAAAAATTTAGACATTTATTTTGAAATCAAAAGAAAAACGAAGCTTCATTTTTTATTTTTCTTATTTGTGGCAAAAATTGGTGCGTCAAAACATTACATGTACTTCACAAGCTGGCCAATCTGAAATCTGGCTTGATTTTTTGAACTTTTATGTCTCTATTGTGTGATGTCTGGCTCACAAATGGTGATTGGTTAAAAATATTGGTAGATATTGGTAGTCTAGTGTCTGGCAGTATTTATTTGACACCATGTGGCATTTCAGTAGTTTCTCAGTGAGCGTATAATTTCAAATCAAAAAGTTCTCATTTTGCAGCCTATGAGCAAAACTGCTTTGGCGACACTACCACCTTAAGAAAATCTACGAAATTGCTGACGAATCAAGCGATATTTCGTGGTGAAATTATGTGCAAGTACGTAAAACCATGGTTTAGTAAAACCACCTTTGTGAAATGCACCACAATTGTGTTTTTGTTTCAGTATACTCAGCTGTGGCGTCTGGACCCTGAGAGTCTAAGTCTGCTGACGGAGCTAGAGGGCCGGACGGTGCAAGTGACGCTGGTGTGCGAGTCAGACGCGGCGCTGGAAGAATGGATGAAGGCGCTGCAGAGACAACAGCAGGAGCATGGTCAGGGGGATCGGGATCGGGATTGGGATTGGGATCGGGTTGACAACTACACATGTAGGTGGGGATAGGGGAAGACCCTCCCCCCCAGAATTTGGCTGAAGGGAAGGGTAGCGCTGCAGAGACAACAGCAGGAACATGGTCAGGGGGGATCGGGATCGGCACTGGGATTGAGATCGGGTTGACAGCCATAAGTAGTCGGGGGAAGACCCCTTAAAAATCAATTGTACGGGAGGGGGCCCGTCGAAGGTAATAGAGATTAGGAAAATTTTGGGCTTAAATTTCAGCTCTAGTCAGTGTATTTTAGATTAGTAGGCTCAGGAAAAGAGAGATCTGTGGAGCTTATTGGAATTCCAATGCAACCTCTGCAGGCACATTCGTTATGTCTCGCTAAGCATCAATCTACCCTTAATGCCTTTCCATTTTTTTCAGAAATCTGGGGCAGATTTGCGGAAATGTGGACAGAGATTCCTCCCAGCACGCAGCCGGATATTACGCCCCCTCCACCCACCTCCCCATATTCCCTACGCTGCTCCGGCAGAACTCTGTATGACGAAATTGCTACCGGGGATCAAGGCACAGGTACACTGAAGCCTGGTTCATTGTTGGCTGGCCGTATATGTGAGCTAAACTCTGGTGTTTTTAAGTGTTTTTTTCTAGTGTTTTTGTAACACTTTTTACAGATTTAGATGTTTAGTTGTGATATTTCAGGTTTTTGTAGATTCAGACGACACTCGTTCTATCCAGAACTTAATATAGTCTGAATGATTGCTCCTGCAAAGTCTGATTTTTAATTGTCTGATTTCAGACACTTATCCGGATTCCCTGTACCTGCCCCTCACATCGGCTGAAAATCAGTTTGGCTCCCTGCAGCTGCTTCTCAGAGATCGATCTCAGACTAACTGTCATCTAAGCGACAGTCGATTTTCACTCTATAACCGATTTACCGCCCCTAGCTCGCCAGCTTTGCGACGATTCTCCTGTATTTTGCCGCGATTCGCTACTACTAAGACAAACCGACGTGTGGTTAAATAGGTTTTGACTTTTGAGATTTAATTTTCAGATTTGATATATTTTTTGTGTAATTTAAAATTTATGTATATGTATGTATGTGTGGTATATGTATGTTTTGACTGCTGTGGTTTTATATAAATCTTAAATTGTTTTATTTTATTTTTGGGGTATAAATAATGAATAATGAAATAATAATGAAAATGGGTTTATAAAATGTAAAATAAGATTAACTTTTCACATTTGGGATAAATTTAGTGAATCATGTATTTTTATGCAGGCAATTCGAAGCTTTTGTACCAGAAATTTAAATGGCTTAAAGTTGCACTCGCGTGAGTAATGGTTTATAATGATTATGCATTAAGTATAAAAAGCATTCTTATTGTTTTTTTGTATAATTTACAGTTTTATTATACAATTTTATTTTGTATATTATACCATGCTATTTTCGCATCAATTTTCAATTACGAAAGTTTTTTGTTTTTTACTAGTTTTTCAAATTAATTGTAGTTTGTACCTAAATTTTTACCTGTATATTTGTATGTGTGAACTCAGCGAAAGACCAAAAACTTTATGCTTTAACACTGGTTGTTGTAATTTGTGAATATAATATTATACAGTGGCGTACCCAGAAAAAAATTTCGGGGGTCATAAAACGCCTTACAAACGCTAGATTACTAAACTACAAAGTTGCAGGGGTCTGCGGGCGGCCACCCCCAGAAAAAATTTGCGATTTTTCCAATTTTTAGACCGAATTTGGTCAACTGGAAACGTATCCGAAATTTTTTTAACAGAAAAATTAAAAAAAAGGTAATTTTTTAACAGAAAAATTAGAAAAGGTAACGTCACATCTGACAGTGTTTTACGCAAGTTAATGTAGCATATATTATATTCGTCTACACATGCAAATGCAACATAATGTATTCTTGCATACATGCATAGGCTTCGATCAAAGATAATAACAAGGAATAATAAGCCACAAAGTTGCACGGGTCTGGGGGGCAGCCCCCAGAAAAAAAATTGGGGAAAGTTTTCGATTTTTAGGCCAAATTTGGCAGTTGGAGACGTATCAGAAAATTTTTTCGGCCGGACTATAAAAACCAAAGGGATAACCATAACCCTTGTGTCAAAATTCACTGGGATAGAATTTCGGGTGGGGGAGTGGAATTCCCCTCATTTCCCACCACTGGGTACGCCCTTGATATTATACGTATGTCGCTTTGGCTCGTTATTCCGTTGCCGATGCGAAGTTCTGTCATGAAAGCCCGGTTCATGCTTGTCCCTAAGGATTAAAGGACTACAAAATCCTGACCAGTGACTAACTTGTCTAACTGCCTTACTTGACACTTAATGTGTGTATAAGCTGGCTGTCATTGCAATTTGCAAGACCCTACACTGACCACTGCTATGTTATATCTCAGCAGTTTCGGGTGTTTGCGCACGCACAAGAACAAGGACAAGTATGAACCGGGACTTATTGTCTTTCAGTCCATATATAATTTGCATGTAACTTATTTCACGTATGTAGCATATGAATGTATGATAATAAAGTCTCTGTTTTACTGGTTGGCCGTCTACACTTAGCTCAGAGCAAGAGTACATAATGGGAAGGGTATGCTGTCGTCTATTAGTTTAGTATGTATCCCGGTAGACTGACGTCTGACTGAATTGGATTGGGCATTTCGATTACGTTCTGGTGTGCGGGAAGGTTGCGTCCCGTTTCTAGTTTTCTGTATCTTGCATCCATGCTTTGTCCCACTTTTTACATATCTTTACTAAAACTACTTTTTTTATTTTCCTCATACAAGCACATCTTAAAACGTTTAATTCTCAGTATGTATATATTCTACTTCTGAAGAGCAAAATTGCACGTTTCTGACCAACTAACTAACTTGCTATTTTTTATAGCTACCTGATAAACTTCCTACATACATACCTGATTAACTTTGTTTATTAATTTTGGCTTTATGATAATGAGGTCTCGTAATTACTATGCTAATCAGGATTATAAATTGAGATTATTCGGGCTTTTCGGATTAACAGCGGATATTAATATTATGAGTCACGCAAAAGCATGTCCATGACTGTAGGAAGAACTTGTGAAAAACTCTTAATGTTTCTGTTCTGGCGTTGTCTTGGTCTGGCGTTTTCTTTGTCCTGGTCCCTGGGGTTCTTTGTCCTGGTGTTTTTTTCTTTTTGCTTTGTCCTTGTGTTTTACGGTGTTAGGGGGGTAGGGTTTGTCCCTGTTCCTGTGGGTGGGTGTTTTTGTTTTAGTGTAGGAGAGGGGAGTGTTTTTCTTTTAATAATGTGAATAAAGATTATATGGAATGAGATTGTTTTTGTTTATATTGCTAGAAAATGATAAAAAATAGTAGGAGGGAAAAGAGAAAGGAAAAAAAAAGAAAATGGGAGTGATGATATAAAATAGTATGGGGTGTAGAGAGATAATAAGTTGATAGAGGTCAGGTAGATAAGGAAAATATAAAATATATATTTATTTTTGTATTTTTAATGTTGGTATTGAAATTGGAAAAAAAGTATTTTCACGTAAAAATGTGTTAAATAACTTAAAAATAACGATTGATATTACCTTAAGCCGTTCTTTCTTGGTGGGGTTTGTCGTTTGGCTGTTCTTCGTGTCACATGTAGTCACTGCCGTATTTTGATTGGCCGAGTTGCTTAGGGACAGGGAAAAAGTAGAACATTGCTCAACATTGCTTAGGGACATAGGGACAGTCCTTATGGCTGCTTAAGGACATTCCCTAAGCTGCGTAGGGACAAGTATGAATCAATCGCAGCTTAGGGACAGGGAAAAGGAAAAGGACACTTCTGAAGTATGAATTAATCTTTTATAAGGACAGGGACAAACCTTAAGGACAAGGACAGTCCTTAAGGACGAGTATGAACCGGGCTTTAAAGAAGATTGTTACCTTAAGCCAGGGTGCCACTAGGGAGAAATAAAAAGCTAAAGTCTGACAAAAAATAGTTTCACCACTTGAGAAAACGAAACGTGATTTCATAGATTTGGACTATAAAAGAATATTGCACTATAAAAGTACAGCAAGTAGTCGCAGAAGTCATGCCCCCTAGCCCTAAGTGGCGCATCTGTTTTTTGTCAGACTTAAGAAACAAAAAATAACCAATAAGAATCAGTCAAAAAAACAAGCTAACTTTTCGGCAAAAGTATTCAGTAAGTATAAAGTATATATTTTT
This sequence comes from Trissonchulus sp. WLG1_4, assembly GCA_030248245.1. Taxonomy (NCBI): domain Eukaryota; kingdom Metazoa; phylum Nematoda; class Enoplea; order Enoplida; family Ironidae; genus Trissonchulus; species Trissonchulus sp. WLG1_4. The sequence continues at coordinate 50,499 of JASANF010002555.1, read as the reverse complement.
AAGTAACATTGGCCAGAGACCATCGTAAACCTGTTGGGCCAGCGAAAGTTTTATTTCTAAATTTGCATATTGCCCATGTAAAATCCTTCTCCTTTTACAGCCATGTTTGCTTGTGCATAACTGCAAACTCTGCATAACTGCAAACTCAACTTGCAACTTGCAAGTTCATTTGCAAATGCCAGTTTGGAAGCAAACAGTTCTATCGTCGATTTCTAATACATCATGATTATTATAATTGCCGTGGAGCATCAGAACTGAGTGGTCGAGTGGTTAGTTTGCTGGCTTCGTAACCTAAAGATGACGTCGTCGATTCCTAGTTGATCACTTGTTTGTCAGATTTTTGCCTTTTCTAAGTACCTTTTTCGCGAACCACTAGAACAGCAACACACTGTTCAACGCATTTTAGCTGTGACAGATGCAGAGCAACGGTAAAAGACGTGTCAAACACACTCCGCACATGAACACTTTAACGCTAACACTACGTTAAGATGCCAGAATCAAAATTAAAGGCCTGTTGGGCTGTGGCCCTACAGAAATAAGCTCTGTTTTTAATGCATTGCCTATATATATATATAAATATATATATATATATATATATATATATATATATATATATATATATATATATATATATATATATATATATATATATATATATATATATATATATATATATATATATATATATATATATATATATATATATATATATATATATATATATATTTTGGGGGTTTGTGGGGGGGGGGTGTGGGGGGGGGGTGGTGGGGGGGGGGGGGGGCTTGTGTTTTTGTGTTTTTTTTTTGGCTGGGTTGTTTTGGGGTTTTTTTTGTGTTTTGTTTGTGGGGGGTTGGCTTTTTTTGTTTGGTTGGGGGGTGGGGGGCTTTTTTGGGGGGGGTTGGGGCGTGGTGGCGGGTTTGGTGCGGGGTGCGGGGTGCGGGGCGGTTGGGTTTTTGTTTTTGGCGTTTGTTTGGGGGTTGTTTTTGGGTGGTGGGTCTGGTTTTTGTTGCGTGTTCTTGCGTGCTTGGCTTGTGTTTGGTGTGGTTGGGGGTTGGGGGGCGGCGCGGTGGTTTTTTGTTTGGTTTGGTTTGGGCTTGTTTTTGCGGGGTGTCTGGGGGGCTCGTGTTTCTTGGGTTGGGGGGGTGCGTCTCCTCTCGATGCGCTTGGCGTGCGGCTGGGGGGGTTCTTGTTTGCTGGTGTTGGCTTGTTGGGGGGGGTGGGGGGGGCATCGGGGCGGGGGGGGGTTTGGGCTTTTTGATTGCTTTTTGGCTTTTGTTTTTGCTTTGGGTTTTTTGGTCGCTGGGGGGGGGTTTTGGCGGGGCGTCTTGTTTTGCGTTTGTTGCTTGGTGGGTTCTGTTTTCTGTGTTGCGTGTTTTTTCGTTTGGTCTCTGTTCTGGGGGTTTCTGTTTGTGTGTTTTTTTTGGCTTGCGCTTTTTCTCCTGGTTTTATTGGGTGGCGGCGCTCCCCGGCTTCGGTTGGGGCGGTTTCGCGTTTATTTATATACTCTAGCTTGTTGGATTCTGGGAAGAGTTTTTCTTTCGAGTTAGTTCTTCCTGTCTAGCTCTCGCTGGCTCGGAAAATTGCGAGCAAGCGATTTGCGAGCGAGCGAGCGCGCTCGGCAGCGAGCGAGCGAGCGAGCGCGGTCTATCCTAATATATATATATATATATATATATATATATATATATATATATATGGGAAGGAAGGGATCATCAAATATATATATGGTGAGCGAGGAGGGGAACATTTACTATTAGAGCTTGATCAGACAGCAATATATTCAAAAAAAAAAAAAAAAAGATAAAAAAAAAAAAATAAGAAAAAAAAAAAAAAAAAAAAAAAAAAAATATATATATAAAAAGAATGACTTGAAAAAGCCACGTAAAAGAAGGTTGGAACTATTTTACTAAACTATTTTACTATTTCATTTAGGCTCAATTCATACAGCAATGTCGGTTCGGCCGGCAAAATTACGAAATACTCAGACCACAATGTGTGAGATCAACTTTTGGCCTGCTTTATTTTATACATCTATATTTTATATTTGCCGGCTGAACGGCTGTAAGTATGAATCGACCCTTAGCCTATTACTGTATTTTCTCGATAGAGCCCTAGGGCTTTTATTTTTCGCGAATGTTCAAATGCAGGTTCTATTGGCAGGGGCTTTATTCCAGGAAATACGGTAACTTCTTATATAATATTTCTGAAGCTGAGTCACGACTGCTTAGGTATTTCTGTTTCTTATTTCACTGTATATTTCTTGTTATTTCTGTCTAGTGTGAGGTGTGAACTATTCTTTAATCTCCCTTAAATTACCTTCTCCGCCAGAAATCTACACGCAAATGAAAATAGAACATGGAGAAACGTTTTATGGCTGGAATTACACGGCCTTTTTCGACCCTCACTGGCTGCAATGGGAGTCGCCGGATTATGAAGTGCATCTTAAGTTGGCCATATTCATTGGTTTTGTGTTGGCTGCGTCTCTGATTGGGAATGGACTTACAATATTCACAATATTACGGTAGGTAATTTTGGCTTTGCACAAAACTGTAAAGTTATGTCGGTTTTTCATAAAATTTTTATTTTCTACAATACCAGCGGGATATTCTGAAGCTAACATCACATTCGTTACAGTTGCTTTTTAAACTTTAAATAAGTTTTAGATCACCGGTTTCCCAACGTTTTCTCGCAAGTTTATCGGTTTCCAAAGCGCGTTTAACTTAAACCCAGTCAAGTCGAACACGTGATCGCATGAAATCCATATGAAATGGTTCATTACGATGTTCTATTTCATTCAAAAAGAACGTTTTAGACAAAGTCTAAACACCTTTTGTTGTCTTTTCAGATCCCCTCAATTGCGTCGAGATGGTTGGTTTTCCATCAGTTTGTGTGTGAGCGATATGTTCGCTCCTCTGACCACATATCCACTGTTCATATTGTCCAGTCTCAATGGCAGATGGATATTCCCGCCATGGTGTACGTTTTATATTGCGTCTAATAAGGCTCCATTAATACTTGCAGCCGTATGTCCGTTCAGCCTGCAGAATGACGTCACTAGCAGCCTAGTGGATCAGCCAGCGCATGCGACCGTGACGTCATTATTTCGTCATTTTGTCGGCTAAACGGACCCTAATAAAGTTCGATTCATACTTACAGCAGCCGTATGTCCGTATTAGGCATGGGCACGTTTACAAAAATCTGTAAACGTTTAAACGCTCGCGTTTACAGATGAGAAAACGCGTTTAAACGTTTAAACGAGTTTAAACGTTTAAACGTACTAAACGGTTCGAAAACCGCGTTTTTTGAACCCGCAAACGTTTAAACGGTTCCAAACCGTTTAAACGTTTAAACGCGTTTAAACGGCTCAAACCGTTTAAACGTGCCCATGCCTAGTCCGTATAGCCGGCAAAGTTCTGAAATCACGCCACTAGTATCTATTAGCTTGTGATGTGATTTTTACGCGGGGGCCGCGTATATACTATATTCAGATTCTGAAAGTCCTATGTAACTTTGGGTAGGTAGAATCTCTTACGTTAAATTACACTACAACGGCACGTAGGTCAATTGTTACTGACGGAAAGACGGAAGTTTGTTAAAAATGACAGCAGCTGTAACTACAAATACTGCAAAAGTTGCGAACCGATGGGGTGTCGACCTTAATATCGAAAGTATAACATGTAGATACATGGTTTCGAAGATTTTCGATACACCCATGTCAAAACTTGAAATACCTGGAGGCCATCCCCTATTTATTAATTTCTTAGTCAGCAGTTTTTGCTCTTCTAAAATTTCGATGCAATACAGTTCGACATACAGTTACCTGCTCCATAATACATGGGCGGTACAAAGAGATTTTGTGTTGCAAAGACTGGTCATAATCCAAGTTTATCAGACAGTATCATGTGGCTCGTTGGTCTATTGGTACGATTCTCGCTTAGGGTGCGATAGGTCCCGGGTTCGACTCCCGACCGAGGCCATTCATTTTTTCTAAATCAAACTTTTTCGAAAAACAGTTTAACCCTATCTTAGACTAGAAAGTTTATTTTGAATATTCCAAACATCCTCCATGAATTTTATACTGCACATTGTCCAGTACGTGGTTTTTAATTTCAAGTTAACAGCTTATAAGACGACCTAGGGGTGTTTTCAGTATCTTCAGCTATCAGCTACACTTACATATGTTTAAACAGTTAAAATTGTTCGACTTAATTAATAAAAATCAAAACCAAATATTTTTACTTTTTCACATACACGTGTGTATACATTGCCTCCGTGGTTGCTAATGTAGTCAAAATAAAATCACTAAAATGATTTTCACTCATAACCCAGCAACCACCTTTGGAGCAACTCAGCAGTAAATCTGTGAAAAATTAAGATTTGAAAATGATTTCATCCACAAATAATAGCCGCGTTTAATATTTCCTCTGGAATATTGACACTCGTGACTCGGGCCTCACAATATAACCACTTCTAACTCAGCAGAAGAGCTTGTTTGGTGATATTGCTGGCTGAATGGACATTATATACTGTCTGTATAAATTGTCAGCCAAGTAGGTATGAATCCACTGTAAAGCAGACATTCAATTTGAGCTGTAAAGTTTGATCTGGTGAAACTCAAACCGTGTTAGGTCTAATCCTCACTTTCAGGCCAAATTCTTGAAATATATTAAATGGATTAAATTAAAATTTGTTTGCCTAATAACTTATCTCATCATAACTTATCTAATGTTGATGTAGACTTAAAAAATTTTGTGCACACGCGGAAGGTGCCACAAATAATTGCTATTGCAAATTTCGTATAAATTCATAGTGTCACGAGTTATTGGCAAAACAAATTTTAATCCAATTCGTTTACTCCAATTTAGGAATTGACTTCACCCTCAGTCCAAGTCTAGCTAAATAGAGCAAATTGAAAAAATATAGTAAACATCGATCGAATGAATCTAATCCAATCTAGACAGTCAACATTCAGTAGGTACCTACTACCCAGTCGAATTCGACCATTTAATCCGCTTAATCCGTCTAACTTGTTTCAGCTTGTGCATTTTATGCGTTCACCCAAGGCACTTGCGGTCTAGTATCTATTTGTTCTCTTACAGCCATAGCTTGGGAAATGTACATGAAAATCGCCCGCAAAACAAGCAAATGGGCAAATATGACAGCCAACCAATATTGTGGCATTATTTTTATCATCTGGGCTTACAGTTTTGTCACAATGCTACCCCCGCTGGTCGGTATAAGTCGATTTGTACCGGCCGGGTTTCTAACCACCTGTTGTTTCGACTATATCACACGAAGCACTGAGGCACGGTTGTTTATTATATGGCTTTTTAGTTTTGGTCTCGGTTTCCCCATGTCAGGTATAGTCTATACGTTCTACCAAATTTGGACTGCTATCACTCGACAGGGCAAATTCAAGCGAGCTCTAAAGGAAGTTCAACGTGCCATTGAGTTACCATTAGACGATGATTTTTCTGAGGTCGAAGGGTCAACTTTTGAGGAGCAAACGAGATGGAAAGGAGAGGATAAGAAAAAATGTTTCATTTGTTTGATGTCAATTTTTGTTTTTGTTGTTTTTTGGACCCCCTACGCTTTAGTGGCGTTGGTAGGGGAATGGGGTCCCCCCGGATTCGTAACCCCTTGGATGAATATGGTCCCCTCCTTAATGACTAAGTCGTCTACAATGTACAATCCGGTGGTATTTCTGTTCCGGGACAAACTTTTACGAAAATTGGTTATCAGTAATTTGCAGTGTCATCAAGAAAACCCTCGCCGACGCAATTCGGACGAAACTTGAAATATATTCTGACAAATAAATTGATGTTTTGTTTTGTCTTCACACAATTATAAAGACATCTTTTTGTTCCTTCTAGAGAAGGAACTACTGTTTTGAAATTAACTGCTCATAGCGTTTAACGCTACTGAGCAGGCTGCATAGCCAGTATGTTTTACGTGTATTTTCAGCTTGGGAGCTGCCTGCTGATTTTTGTCTGCGTATAGGTATGCAGAAAAATCAATAATCGATATACACTGCTATAACAATGAAATTTTTCAAAATCGGCACCGGGATGTTTCACCAGCAGTATATAAGAGCCATTAGAAACCACTGTTTATCGCTTCTTGTTCTCAGCTGAGATCAAAGGTCACTTTTGAGCCAAATGGCTCGTGCAGCGGGATGCTTAAGTCCTGCAGCACTTTGTTGTATGTACTACGTATTTAGATTATGTAAGAATAAGTTATTTATAAGGGGGACAGTGCGTTCCTTCAAGCAGGTGAGCGTAGTTAGGTCCCATAAAAATTAGCTCACTGGTTCCCCTGTACACACCCACATGGACTCTGCAACAGCTATTTCATTGATAATCTCGGGTAGAATGCATAAATTCAAAACCCTGCATGTTGCACTTAATAACCGGGATTTAGTTTCTGTTGTGCTTGCTTTAATTTTGTTGCTGCTTGCTTGCTCTGCATGATGCTGTTATTTATAGTCCGTGTGAGTGTAACTGATGGCGCACACAGCTTGCACTAATATACACAATTAAGTATTTATCTTCGCTGTATTTGCATGTAATGCTTGCTTAGTTTTTGTTTCGACTGTGTTGGTGAGTTTACTTAGTTAGTTTAGTTTATTTTGCTTGATATTAATCTTCACACATTTAGGCTGGCACTTGCCATTAAATAATCACGCCCCTTTCCTTTGAGTGATTTTTTTTTGATGACCTGCGTTTATATTTTTTGCCTGCCGCTGTTGCTTGCGTGTATACTATTTTCAGTGCATGTTCTGGTGTCCCTTGCTTTGCTGCTACCGTACCGTGCGATCCCAGACCCTGTGAACTACAAAAGTAGGACAAGGACAGCACAGGACTGTTTAATAGGTTGAAAAAGCTAGGTATGTCTCCTTGTGTTGCATACTGGTATTATAACCCTGGTTTTCTGCTGTTTGCTTGCCTTTTTTTAGTCTAATCATGGTTTTGCTGTTTGTTTGCTTAGCGTGCACTGGTACATATTCATGCTCAACATATGGGGTGGAATTCTAGAAGGGTGATTAAGTTAGTCAGTGATTAAAAGAATAACACGCGTGCAGAATGACATCAGGCAAGTCTATTCTCAGCGTGTAGAATTTGTAATGTCAAAACGTAATGAAAGAACGTTTAGCGACTGATTAAGTTAGTCACTCGCTAATCACCCTTCTAAAATTCCACCCATGTAGTTTTAGCTTTTAGTTTAGTTTTGGAGCTTTTGCTTGCTGCCGCACTGTCCCTCACACCTCCACACAATTTTGATAATAGCTCTTTGGATCCCCCAGGTTGGGTTATTAAGCTATTATTGATTATAAAATTAGGTAACAGTAATTTATGCAAGCTGTCTCCTAGGTATATACCAAACACACAACACTACACTTCAATTTTTCTTTTTTTAAATTTGTCCATGTATATTTGTTTATGTATTTATTGCTTACAAAAATGTGTCTGCAAGATGCGGCCAAGATTCCAGGTATCATCAACAATCAAAAGTAAATAATTTACAGCAGGTAATGAGGAGACAGGAAAACCCACTCATCAAAAACGGTATGCATAAAACCTCTAAATGAAACACCGTTACACACATGGGATCCGCTGAGTTAAATGTCGCTTGCGCCAAGGCCAACAGGTTTGCGGGGAGGTGCCGCAGCCACTAGACGGGCCCCAGTAAACAACACTTGTGTATTCCATAATAATAGAACACACGTCGTCGGGGGTGGAGGGTTGAACAACTTTAGCTATAGTAAAACACCCGTCTGTAGACGGACTAGAAACCTAGTGGCTGGGGTGGGCGACACGGGAACGCCAGTAATTACCGGGCCTTCCGCTCCCCCAGCGTGACCCTCGGACTGTCTTGTGGCCCCCCACAGCCAGGCACATACACACTTATATACTACTGGTACTGATTGCAGCCTGCTGTTTTGCCACATGGCAGTTCTCTCGACCTTGAGAAGGTTGAGTGCGCTATGTGTAGTTTCCGAACTCCTCCATAACCGTGAGGGTGGTTAAAAAAGCTAGTTATAAAGTAGAGTAAGATACGAAGTATAGCTTACGGTAAGTATGGAATATATGTAGAACCAATTCATTTAAACCTGAAAGGTTGACACCGGGGAAGGAACCTTGCCCCTTTTGGGGCCTACTTGTTTTATTTTCCTGTGAAGTGTTTTTGTAGTATGTATTACCGTTATTTTAATAATGGAATTTATTTTTAATATTAATATTAATATAAATACAATTCGTAAAATATTTTTAATTTAATATTAATATAAATAAAGTTTGCAATTTATTTTTAATTTAATATTAATATAAATGCGATTCCTAAAATATTTTTAATTTAATATTAATATAAATAAAATCCTCAATTTATTTTTAATTTAATATTAATATAAATACGAAAATTTTCGATTTTTAATATTAATATTAATTTTAATATTAATATTTCCAAAATTATTGGTATTAGATAGTGCTAAAAACAAATACATTGCACGCAAATGCAATACATAATGCGCGCCCTCGTCATAAACAGTATACTTCAATAACGCTATAACGTTCTCGAGGCACTCTCTTCACCTTTAGGATTCAACCTTCCTTCATCCTTCGCCTTTTGTCGCTCAACACTATCACAGTTTCACCACATTTCCTGTTTCACTTTACAGGTGCGATGTCTTTTGTGGTTCCTGCGGTTTTGTCGTTGTGTCATTATGATTTGTCCTTGTCCTCAAAAAACTGTCCCTAAGCTGCATGTCCTGCTACGGGGGCAAAATTTGGCACCCCACGTAATAAATACTCAATCTGGGCCATAAAACTGGGCTAGTTTACTCTAGTCAACTATCTAAAAATCACAGGGTTCTTCCTGGAAGTTCACTTCTTTGTGTTACGTGTCCCAGTAGTGGACCAACTGCGACATATGGACACGGACAGCTCCTTAAGGCAACGACATCGACAAGGTTAGTCGTCACTCATGCACGCACTCTAACGAAATTTAGAAGCAAGGAGCATTGATCCACAAAGTTGCAGGGGTCTGGGGGCAGTAGCCCCCAGAAAAAAAGTTGGTGAAAATTTTGATTTTTAGGCCAAATTTGGTCAATTGGAAACCGGACCATAAAAAACAATGGGGATGTCACGGATAAAAGTGTCCCCCTAGAATTTGTCCAACCGGACACTTTTATCCAGATGAAAGTGTCCGGGGGGACAAATTTTTGGGGGGACACTTTTATCCGTGACAGGGGGAGGGGAAACCTTGTGTAATGTTTCAGTCGAAAAAAATTTGGGGGCGGGGGTGAATCCCCCCATCCCCCCCCTGGCTACGCCCCTGGAGAACCCTACATTTACAGCACAAAAGAATCTTAAGGCCTATTGCTTTACCGGATTAAAGGGGTAATTTTAATCGGACTAAACCGTTTAAAAATTATGCTGAAAAATGCCATTCCAAAACCTCCAAATTAAACGGACTTTTAAACGAAATTAAACGAAATTTGATCACGCTGTTTTTTTGTCGGACTAAACAGATTCAACTATGCACGCTAATCGGCTAATGTTAAGCGGGTATGTTAAATCCGTTTAGTCCAGTGGTAGGTTTGGAATGGGGCAAGACTAAAATTAAACCGCTGACTTAACTGGTTTAGTCCATTTAACCCAACTTGTCATTCCCAAACTTCGGACTAAAATAAGTCCAGTCCGTTTAATCCGGTACAGTAAAGGCCCTTAGTGAACAGTAAAACACCATCAGGGGATGCAGTGGGGGTGTCAGTAGGGAAATTCAGGGGGGGGGGGAGGGGGGGGTGTGGGGTTTGGGGTATAGTGTAGGTGGTGTGTGGGTTTGGGGAGTTGGGGTTGGTTGGGGTTTGGAGAGGAGTGTTTTTAATATAATATATATATATATATATATATATATATATATATATATATATATATATATATATATATATATATTAAATTATAGTATTGAAATATACAGTTTTGATTTGTGTTGCATAAAATAAAATCAATTGCAAATAGGTTTTATCAAAACAACTATACTCCTGCATCTCACAAAAAAAGCACTGCCGAAAAAAATTTTTGAAGTGCATTTTTGCTCCTACAACCATTAGAAGATTTTACGAAGCTTGCAATTCTGAAATGCTGCTTGTCTATTGTCGAAAAATTAAAAAAGAATGAAGTTAAAACTATTATCCTAAAATTTTTATGGGCCGTTTTAGTCCATGCTGTCAACTGTGACCACCTTCACGCAATCGGTGTTCTTGATGTTTTACTATAATTCAGAAAATTAAATGTCAAAACTTTGTGCCATCGCTCAGGCATGTACCTCACCCTATAGTATTAACACAGCAACCCTGCGCCTGGCATACTTGAAGGGCGAAGGCTAGTAATAAACTACAACATTGACTGTATCTGACTGTAGAAGGCTGGGCTGACGGCTGACGTCGAAGTCGAAAATCTTAATGCGGCCAGAAAGAAAATACTACTTCTGCGATGAAAAAATTGCTGAGTGCAGCTCAGGTTTTGTTATGTGGCAGTGGAGTGGGTCCAAAATTTGGCCGCTAAACACAAAGATCTACACTTTCTGAAAAAATTTTAAAGTTCAGTTGACTAAAATAAACATGCCAGTTGTCAGGTACTGTAGTCCCGAATTGCGAGTTAATCATGTGGTGTGTCAACTGGTACTTCTGGGGACGGCGGGTTAATCCGGCAAAGGAATAGGCCCCTTAACACCAAAATAATAGCCGTGTAAGTGTGAATTTATACGCATTCACGGACAAATTTCGGGTTGAAAAGCTAACAAACGAGCTACGCTGTATTTAAAATAATATTAAAATTGTATAAAAATGCATTTTTAATATTAATATAAATGCAGCGTGTCAGTTTCTGCACAGGCATATAACCTGTCTTGTATATGCCCAGCCGTTATTAAAAAGAATATTAAAAATAAAGTGCTTTTTAATATTAATATGGGCAATTTATTTTTAATTTAATATTAATATAAATACAATTGTTAAAATATTTTTAATTTAATATTAATATAAATAAAATTCTCAATTTATTTTTAATTTAATATTAATATAAATACAACTCCTGAAATATTTTTAATTTAATATTAATATAAATAAAATTCTCAAATTATTTTTAATTTAATATTAATAAAAATATTAATATTAAAAGTATTTTAAATACCGACTTTTAATATTAATATTAATTATTAAAATAACGGTAGTATGTATGTAGTATGTACGACTGTACGTTTGTATGTGTTTGTTGAAGTAAACAATATAACAATTACTACCATGCATCTACTGTGCGCAGAAAAGTTTTCTGTTTGTCGGCGCACGAGCTTAATTTTTTCATACCCCAAAAAGTGGTCGAACACAGCAATGTATGTTCAGATTCGCTTTTTTCTTGAAGCATAGGGTCAAGCTATGGACTATTGTTCAAACAAGCACGTTTTGCCAGTAAGTTTAAACTAATTTTCGACAGATTTCGTTCAGATTCCAAACAAGCTCACAGTGGAGAGGATATTTTTCGAATATAAAACGCGGCACTTTTTTCCTGGAGACAACACTGGTCATAGCGCAAGTGCATGCATAAAAGTGCAAGGCATGCCGCATGATTTACCAATGACTTTGAGATGGTTTGGTAAGCAATCGGACATAAACAGTCTAGGAAACAATGTTGCAACAAGTTTCGTTATCATAAATGTATGTAAAATTGGACACAGCATTAATTGACAGCCATGGAAATGTCAAATGAGTAGTCAAATCTGTCTTTTATTATATCAGACATGCAATATAGCATATTTGTAACTCGATTCAGTGATACAGTTGTTGTACTCGTAAGGGCTGCCCTTGTGGTTTTGCCATTCGCCTGTGGCTGAACGGACCTATCAATTGAGTGATTTTCAGGCGACTGGCTCGTAAAAACCTAGCTCGAAGCTAGGCGTTACTCTCTGAACTGGGACACTTAGGCGACGGTCAAAATCTTCGTTAGCGCTCTGCGCATTTTCCAGTACGTCCATTAGTCCCCCGGTTCAGGGTTTAAGGTGGTAGTGTCGCCAAAGCAGTTTTGCTCATGGGCTGCAAAATGAGAACTTTTTGCTTTGAAATTGCACGTTCACTGAGAAACTAGTGAAATGCCATATGGTGTCAAATAAATACTGCCAGACACTAGACTACCAATATCTACCAATATTTTTAACCAATCACCATTTGTGAGCCAGACATCACACAATAGAGACATTAAAGTTCAAAAAATCAAGCCAGATATCAGATTGGCCAGCTTGTGAAGTACATGTAATGTTTTGACGCACAATTTTTTGCCACAAATAAAAAAAATAAAAAATGAAGGTTCGTTTTTCTTTTGATTTCAAAATAAGTGTCTAAATTTTTCAGAATTTATCATTATTGCTGTGAGTACTTTACAGGTTACGCACAGTTTCACAGTTCCTACAGCCATTACTCCACAACCACTCAAGCAAGTTGCACTAAATTTTGTGTGCATAAACTAGAGTATATGTGCTTTTACTTTGTGTAAAGAATCTAAACAAAAAGTTTTTTAATTGTGACGAAATTATCGAATGTGAATAGGTTTTCAAAACGTCATTTTTCCGACTTTGCGACTTCACTGCTAACTGTATGCTGCATCAATTTTTCTAAAACTTGGCAAAGATATTTGCCTTAAAACATATTTTTCGAATATATAAAGAACAATGACCTATCTTTCACTGAAAAAGTTTTATAGTCGCGCAAAGTCGACTGCTTTCGCGACACTACCCCCTTAAGACAGTAAAGTGCCATAACAAGACTTGAGCGTATTGTAATGACCAGTACGCATATTATTGTATTGTTATGCATCGCTACACTTATTATGTTTATTAATAGTTTTTATGGAAGGTTAATTATCGTAGTCATCAGTCATAATATTGATTGAGTAATCACTTTTTGTATTTTTAAATTTTTGTTAAAGTAGGCGGGGCTAAGCTAACAAATTGATTGATAACTGCCTCTGATTGGCCGCTTAATGCTATGAGCCTTCTGATGCGCCGTCACAATTGTAGAAAATTCAATTTTTTCGTCATGAGAAATTTTCTATGGGAAATTTTTATGGCGTCGCAAAGTTGCATTCAACGCGAACAAAAAGCGCCATAAAATGCATCCTTGCACAAAATCGGCTTTAAACGCTGAGATTCCACATAAGAACGCACCATATGAACGAAAACTCACGGACACACATACAATTTTAGGACTAACATTTTTTTGCAGTGCAAATATAAACAACAAGAGCAGATACGTGAGCTTTTGGAATAAACTACATACGCGAGATAGTCACGACTGTACCTTTCAAAATTAAAAGTAAGGTCCTAATTTTTGCTGGCTTAATGATTTGGAGATGGAGTGCCATCTGTTGGCAACGACGGTCGCGATGGTGCTGGCATGTTCGTTTGCTGTGGATATGGCGGTGGTTGTTGTTGTTGTTGTTGCTGCATCGGTGCTTGTTGTTGCTGCATCATTGGTTGTTGCTGTTGCATTGGTCCTTGTTGTTGCTGCATCGGTTGTTGTTGTTGCTGCATCGGTTGTTGTTGTTGTTGCATTGGTTCTTGTTGTTGCTGCATTGGTGGTTGTTGTTGAACAACCTGAACGGGGGGTGGTTGTTGCATAAAGACGGGCTGTGGGGCTGGCATAATCATCGGCGCTGGGGCTGCTCCCGGAACAACCACGACTGTATCCCCGTCGCTGTCGGCACAGTCGAGTAAAGCTGCCGCAGTTGAACATAGGGCTATGACTACTGAAACAACAATGAAATATTGGGCACTAAGCCCGGTTCATAGTCGTCCTTGTCCTTGTGCTTGCTGCTTTTCATAGAAGGTACAGTATGTCCTAAACTATAAAAGCACGTACCTCTATCGCTTCATAAAGTTAATATTTATGCACGTACAGACAAACAAGTTGCCCCTAAAAGGGACAGGGTTCCTTCGTGGAGATGTTCAGTATATATAGTTCAGAATAAATACATAATACGACAAGAGGACTATATACATAGTCTACCAGACTTTAGGTATACCTGTTAGCAAGAGTACATACTAGGAAGAGTATGACATTCTCCCTATTATGCCTGGCAGCTAGCGTCCAATGCGGAGCGCAAAATACATAGGCCTTTCATGTACAATTTTGAGGGGAGGGGTGCACCCCCCCCCTCAATTCAAGACGTAATGCTCAACTGAGGAGGGGGCGGTACCACCAGCTCAGTTCAAGACACTGACAAGGCCTTTCGCTGATGTTCTGAACTGAACGGGGGCTGGAGAAAGGCCGGTACGCCCCCACTCAGTTGATTACGGGGTTTTGAACTGAGGGTGGGGGTGCCCCCCCCCCCCCGTCAGTTGAGCACTACGTCTTGAATTGAGGGGGACTATTCAATTTTCTCAAAACGGTAGATAAAAGACGTATTTTGCGCTCCGCATTGGACGCAGGCTGCCAGGCATAATACGGAGAGTATCATACTCTGCCTATTACATAATATGTACTTTTGCTAATAGCCATGCCTGCGTAAGGAGAAGTAATTGCAACTATTAACATGGTTGAATTTTAAATAATGTTATTTCGCAAACTAGAATTTAAGTAATTTATTCTTTGAGCCGCAGTAATGGCCATCCGACATTTTTGTACATAGGCACGACACGGGGTTTCAGTCTGAAAAGGAATTATCCCGTTTTTGCTGATGTTTTAAATTGGCTTTTGTTTTGAGAGACTGTGGCCGGAGTTAGGATACATTTAACCAGTTGCACAGTAGCAGACTCAAACAGTAACAGAGCACACAAATAATGATTTTGGATGGGTGTCCTGAGCGGTAATAAAGTTGATGCTATTCTTGCCCAATTTAAAGCAACCTGATGTGGCTCAGAGAAAACCTGTCAAAAATTTGTACTTTTCAAGTTGAATAGCAGAAGCAGACACCATTCAATCCGTGTAATTATCGATTCCCGAAACTCCTAAGCAGTGAGCACACGTTTAAACTTTCCTGCAAATCAAAACTCATTCTGGCAAAATTAAGCCTCGTCCTAATAGCAACATATTACGTGCCGGGATGCTGTCACCGTCAAGTGCATCTGCAACGGTTCCATAAATTCTAATCGATGTTGCTGACTGACCGCGTTATCAAATGCGTACAGACTGAACTGCCCGATTTGACTACAACTAATTTACATATTACTACTTCCTGTTTGTCTATTATCCAATCAATAACGAAAACTTGTAAGAATCCCGTCCATGTTAGGGTTTTTATTGGTCAAACAGTGTTTCTCATTTGCATATTTTCATTCATTGGACGCGAGAATTATAATACGTCAATCTTCACATAATAAAATATCACGAATAGGGGGGATCATCAAAATGAAATTAAGACCTGATGAAGGGATTTTAGTTTACGTAAGTAAAAGTAAATGAATTTTCTTTATTTTTTGCAGGTGTTTAGTCCGATTGATAGCATTCCACTTAAACAAGTTTTTGTTCCTTCTAGAGAAGGAACTATTGTTTTGAAATCAACTCTGCGTAGTGTAAAAGTAGCAGCCACATGTTGTTCAGCGCATATGATTAACATGTAAAATCAGTATGGGAACCGACAGCTCTTTTTTTCAAAGACAAGTCTTTTTACAAATTTTCATGAAATAGTTAGTCAACAACACTTTCGCACATTATATGAAGCTGTCATTTGCTAGAATTCTGAGATTTAAAATTTCACTGTATGGTGAATTTTCAGACTAGAAACACATGCTAATCATGTGAATGTCTAGACTACTGTCTGTTTTATTCCTTTCTTTCTACATCGTAATAATCAAACATTGCTACTCATCGAAGTGGAGTGGTCGAGTGGTCAAAAGCGCTAGAAACGAAACTTGCTACAGACTAGGTCAAGGGTTCGACACCCAAGCATGGATTTTTTTGCAAAACATTTACGCAACTTTTGTCTGCAGAAACTGTTTTGTTTGACAGGACATTTCCTTGTCAATACATGCAATAAGATTTTTTTGGCAACTAGGACATGTGTTTTCGACCAATTTTTTGAATTCAGCACCTATTAACCACTCAAAGTAAATCAAGTATTTACACAGGTATTAGTGCTTCTATACATGGAAATACATAAAAACAAAGGTGACGCTGAAATATTTTGGGTAACATAAGCAGACTTTGCACTCGGCGAAGGAACCTTGCCCCTTTTGGGGCCTGCTTGTTATGTTTAATTTCAGCTTACATAGAATCGGCACCCCCCACATGGCAAAAAATAGAGACGGTGTTTGGGGGCTAGGAATACATACAAATTATAGGCTAGGCTGATGAATAATCTGCACATTTCTGTTATCGGAGTAAAAACCGATAACAAATGTTCCTTCTCTAGATGGAACAAAAATTATTTATGGGGTCCAAGCTGGAGTGTTATAACGAAGGGGAATTTCCACACTTGACGTTGACATTTCTGCGGAGACAAGTAGTGTTTTTACGCGGCGGCCTCAGCGTAGAGAGTTGTAGCGTAAGTCTAGTGTCGTAGGTCGAGTAGAGTTTCCAAGGGACTGTGAGAGTTGAGACAAGTCGCACGCAATGGAGTGTCGTAGTGTTGTGTTGCGAGTCGCTAACTGCGTGCACTGTAGTAACAATTAAAAGGCTGCTAGCTACACGTCTTTGTTGTGTCTATAAATTCTTAGGTACTGCACTAGGCCCTCCCCGCTACAGCATCAGCGAATGAGATCAATCCACGTAAAGCAAGCTATAGAGTTAGCCATTATTTAATTTAGCATATTTGCAAAATTTCCATATTCTACAGTTAAAACCTAAATTTGGCGTACTGCCAAACTGTTGGAAATTACACACAACACCTATTTACGTACTTTGCACTGTAGGGCAAAAAAGTTAAGCCAATTTCATTTAAGTTAAAGTTAAAGTAAGGCTCAGGGGGTAATTTAAGTTAAAGTTAAAGTAAGTCCAAAATCACTGACTTTTATATAACTTTTTTAAAATAACTTTTATTTAAAGTTAAAGTAAGGGTATTTTTATTTAAGTTAAAGTTAAAGTTAGAGTTTCACCCCTAACTTTTTTAGTTTAAGTTAAAGTTAAAGTTTAACTTTTTTGCCCTACTTTGCAGTTTACTATTATGTATTGTATTTCGTATTTACGGGCTTACGTATTTCATGCTCGAAATTATGCGAGGGAAACGTAATGTATTTTGTATTTATGGGGTTAGGTATTGCATTATCAAAATTATGTAAGGAAAGCGTTCCGAGCTATAAATTGACATGGGGCCTATTCCTTTACCGGATTAAAGGGTTAATTATAATCGGACTAAACGGTTTAAAAATTATACTGAAAAAAGCCATTCCAAAACCTCCGGATTAAACGGACTTAACAGCTAGCGCGCTGATTTTCAAGTCCGTTTAGTCCGATCAAGCTGGACTTCATTTTTCGCGCTAAACCGTTTAGTCCGGTAGTTTAGGAATGGCCCAAATTTATAATCGGACTAAATTTAGTCGGACTTAATTTAGTCCGGTGTCATTCCTAAACTTAAACTTCCCGACACTGATAAATTTGTATTCTGGTGCCACTATATGTTTTTTCGCACCAGCCAATCAGTTTTGTCTCCGCCTACAAACTGTACTCTGATTGGCTGAGCAGTTGAAGTTGACAATTAACTCGCTGTTTGAAAACAGCGTTTTCGCAATATAAAAATGTATTTGCAGCTGCACATAATATAAAAAAACTAGCTGCAAATGACAATCTATTAATTGTTTAATCTCCATTGTATATAAAGCCTATTTAGCACGTAATGCTTCAGGCCAGCGTAGCCGAGTGGTCAGAGCGTTCGCCTTCGGCCAGATAGGTTGGATGTTGATGTTGGAGGTTGAATCCGACTTGAATTTTTTTGGATTATTTTTGATTAAAATATCAAACATATCATATCATATAAAACAATATTATTTTTTTAACATATCAAAAATCTGTTATTTAATTTTTGACAAGAATTTGTTGGAAATCGACCAAATAAAGCAATTTTGACGAACATTTTTTGGAATACATTTTTTATACCAGATATTTAAAATACACTATAAAATAGCCCAATTATTCAGCTATAATTTGATATATAGATCGTCCAAATTGGTTAAGGTAGTGATAAGTAGCAAGAGAATAATTGGGGGGCACCGGGAAGTTAAGTCCGTTTAATCCGCGCAACAAATCGCGGACTAAAACTCCGTGTAAAATGCAGCGAGTGGACTAAACAGACTTATTTAAATCAGGTTTAGGAACGGAAATTTTTTAATCGGACTAATTTTAGTCCAGCTGAGAGTTTAATCCGGTGGTAGTTTAGGAACGGGATCGGACTAAAAAGTTTAATCCGGTGGTAGTTTAGGAATGGGTTCGGACTAAAATTAAGCAGCAGACTTATTTTAAACCGTTTAGTCCGTTTAGTCCGACTTGTCATTCCAAAACCGCGGACTAAAATAAGTCCAGTCCGTTTAATCCGGTAAAGGAATAGGCCCTTAGTCGTAACTTTAGTTTTCTTCGGTTTTGCCAAGAAGTGTGGTCGGTTTTCTATTGCTCTCCGCCAAGACCAAATATCCAACGGGGGGGGGGGTACATGTTATGCGACTGTTTAAGGAATGTTCTAATAGCACAGTTGGCAGTCTGCAAAACTGTTTTGAGTCTGTTAGCCTTTTGGTTCAGGGTTCAACATTCTGGCGACCTTGAACTAGGATGGTGAGAATGGGGCCAGTCCTCAGGACAGCCTTATCCTCAAACCGTGCATAATGCCCTGGGTTGAGGTTGGTACTATATCGTGAAGTCATGTCGAGTGAAGTCAGGTCCGAAATTGGGAGGGTTTTTTTTTTTTTTTTGTTTTTTGTTTTTTTTTGTTTTGTTTTTTTTTTTTGTTTTTTTTTTGTGTTGGTATTAAATTGTTTTTAGTTTTTTTTTTAAGGAACGACATAATTCCCCAATTTCAGAGCCCAATTTGGTGGATTCTGTGACAACGCAGCGCCTACCACTTTCAATCTGCCTGGCTTATGGATGACTTTTGATTTGTTTGGACATGGCTATAGCCCATCGAGCCACATAATTTCAATAAACTTTAGAGTCTACATTGAGCATCCACTGTAAAGCTTTGTAGTATCTTTAGACCATCCATGTATATAGTGAACGGCTTTGACAACAAATAGTGACGGAAATGTGTCCCGGAACGTAGAACTACGTAATTCATATCCTAAATATTGCGTTGGGGAAGTACTTATAGTACTAGGGCTGTAGTTAGGCTTTTCAGGGTTTTGTGATCTCAACGAGATACTTGTGGTGGAACGTACTTGCAAATTAAGCGATTTTCAGGCGTCCGTTACGCATTACTTAGCTGGAAGCTAGGCGTTATTCTCAGCATCGGAAGGCTTTGGGCGCACGGTCTAATCGCCCAGTTCGCACTCAGCCAAACAGCCTTGCCTCAATAAGCCTAATTAGGGTTTAAAAGTATTACAGATTTGGCACTATCGGTCAAACCATACTATTTTTTCTGATGAACCAATTTCCACAACAAAATTGAAAAAAATCAGTTACTATATTTTAAACCCAACTTACTGTAAACAATCAAAGCCAACAAAACGCCAAGCGTTAGCCTAAACAGCTTTCCGATTGTCGGGTTGTGTTCTTTATAACGACCATAGTTATCCGACAAGTCATTTAACGTCGCCAAGTTGCTTCCGATTTGGTTGGTGATAAATATAGCCACGACAGCCACAATGCTGAATAAATTGACAACTTGAAATGCTATTGCAATTGGTTTGGTGGTAAACACAATGCCATGCAGAAAGCCGAGAATACAAGCTGGTAGCATCAACACTGAAGCCCATGCAAAACAGTAGTACTCGTCCAAATAGTTAATCGCTGAAATAGAAACCAAGCAAGTAGAGTAATTTTGTGCAGTTTATTAATCTGGACATATGTGCAAGTAGTATAGAGGTGACAGAATGTGCTCTTTTGGGTGCCAAAAAATGGGGGAGCAAACCTCCCCCCCCCTCTAGCGGGGAGGGGAATTTGCTCCCGCGTTTTAACATAGGCTAATATGCTAGACACTGACCTTGACTATTAGTACGTGCTAGACAGTGGCCTTGAATATTACTACATGCTGTTTTGGGTGCCAAAAAATGGGGGAGCAAACCTCCCCGTCCCCTCCCCCCCCCCTCTAGCGCAAAACTGGCGCAATGCAATTTTGCTGTTGCCTCCTCTAGACTTAACATTTGGCCAGTCTAATATCTGAAAATCAAAACATCAGAACTTTACTGCTAACTTTGGCCCACCGAAGCTTGCTGGCCAGCAGTATAGGTACGTACGTACGTGCGAATATACTTAGGCTCAGGTCAAATGTCAGGAGCTAATCACCTGTTTGGCTAAAGTGTCACTCGTTGGCCGGCAAGTGACAACTACGAGGGGCAGTTGTTGCTGCCGCCCTGCTGCTGCAGCCGGCAGCAGGGAAGGTTAATTTTGATCGGTACTGTACCTTTGTTTACTACCGTAGCTACGGTGTCATATAAAAAGCTCAGCTACATTTAAAATCTCTGCAGGCATTTTTTACGGATTGCTAACGATTGCCCCGGCAGGTAACACTTAGTATAGAGGGGACAGAATGTGCTGTTTTGGGTGCCAAAAAATGGGGGAGCAAACCTCCCCCCCTCCCCCCCTCTAGTGGGGGGGGGGAATTTGCTCCCGCGTTTTAACATAGGCTATTATGCTAGACACTGGCTTTGACTATTACTACGGGCTAGACAGTGGCCTTGAATATTACTACATGCTAGATTGGGTGCCAAATATTGGGGGAGCAAGTCTCCCCCCCCTCTAGCGGACGAACTTTGAAGCTTCATAACTTTGCTAATACTTATCCGAGTTAGAATCTGTACCTAGGTAGTCGACCATGGCGCGTCGAATGGTACTAGTGTCGAGGTCATATCACGTGACCGATCACCCGCGAGTGATCGGTCGTTTTCCTAATTTTGCTTATACTGGTCCAAATCATCTAATTTTAGTGTCTACACCTACATAATCAACCATGGCCAGTTCGATAGTGATGTTACCTGACTATTAAGTGTCATCATACAGCTTGCTTTGAATTTCAAATTTAAAAATTTGACACTATTAATTGTCTGGTTTGGTTGGACATAGGCACAGTTTTTATTTCGCTACGGATACGAATGATTTTAAGAAGTGCCCAATTCAATATTTATTTTGTAAGGTTTCAAGGCGTTTTAATTGAGAACCTGTTAATTTTTGTTGCTGTCAATTACATCATCTCGTCTCAAATTCACCACACTGTCGCTGTTGATTACCTGACTAGGGGCTACGAAACTCAGTGTCTGATGTGCACATGCTGCAAAACTATGTAATTTATTTTAAATTGAGTTTTTTAGTGCACTAATATTTATTAATGTTATTCTTATACATATATCATATATTCTTATACCCTTTTTTTGTGATGTGTGGATTCTATCCATTATATTCTCGTGACTGATCGATTGAATGTCTAATTTTACCTACATTAGTACGTTTCACACAGTTCTGATGATTATAAGTAGGTTATTGACTGTGCCGTTTCAATGGCATTAGTTTAAGGGTCATACCATTCAACCTAGTGCTCATTTGAATAGTTTTTATATTGTAACTGACCTAATTTTGTGTCGACTGTCAAGTGTTTAGTATGTAACGTTGCTTTTTTTCTAAATAGCTTTGTATAAACATGTTGTCGACTATGCTAGTTCAATGGGATAAGTCTCAAGGTTATTGTTCACGACTTGGCGGTCATTTTAATACATGTCGAATGTGCAACTTTGCTAATACTTGTCCAAATATCTTGGTCTTGGTGTTTCTACCCAGGTAATTGACTATGCCTAGTGCAATGGCACTAGTCGCAAGGTTATTGTTTGCGACTTGGCGGTCATTTTATGTAAAGTGTATAGTACGTACGTACGTACACTGCATAAAAGTTGTACCTATTTTGCATATTAAATTGCACTTCCTGATGAGTCATGCAGTACAACTTTTATGCGCGCTCAGCTCATTTGCATATTACACTACATCTAATTTGCAAATTATTTTGGGCTACATAAACGCGTACTGTGCGTGGATAATTAGTCTGTTTTCCTGCATTCCATCTTGCTTGCATTGCCTGTTCCTGCTCAGCGCCTTCTCCCCTTTTATTAAACCTTTTGTTTCTTTTACTGTTGTCCCGCGTCTATTTGGCCAATACGCTACATTTGGTGGCAGCGGTGACTGGTAAGTCTTGAAACCCACCGGCCATTCGCCTTTTGGGGTGATTGGGGATTTTAAAGAGTGAGGGGAGTTGAGTTTAGGTCAGAGTCAGAAGCTTTGTTATGGCTGCTCATGCGCCCCCTGACACTGCCGACGACACCCTAAATTTTGTCGAAAAGTTGGCAGACCAGGTCCGAGTCCGAAGGGGTGTTATGGCTGCTCGTGCGCCGCCTGACACTGCAGACGACAACCTAAAATTTGCCGAAAAGTCGGCTAACCCTCCGTCCCCAAACCCTGAAATGTTAGGTTTTTATTTGAAACCTCGTCCGTTTGATGGGCAAGAGAACATTCGAGACTGGTTTGTGTTGGATGCAGCCCTTTCCATATATAATACTTATTACACTAAGGCTGCACTTTCAGTATCTCTACCTTTTGAGATGCTTACCTATCGATATACCTACATGTTGACTGTGTACTGTACTTGTATCTGCCTGTAGTTAGTCAGGCCACAATACACACTACTGAGCCTCGTCATGCGCACTTCTTACATGGCGCAGTGTGTTCTTTTCCTGCACAGCTTTTGATGCCTAAAAAGAGAACGCAAGGGACGGTGAGCGCTATGGATTCCGCTGGTTCCAGTACGACGTCCGAAGAGTCTTCCGCCCCATCGACTCTTCAGCAGATCTTACTGATGATGAGCCACCAGCAGCAAGCACAAGCGGAAGAGGCTAAATCACGACATTTGGAAATGATGGAATTCTTCTCCGCGGTGGTCCAGCAGTCAAGACCGGCAGAAGAAAGCACCACCACCACCCCCACCAGTCCGGCCCTGACAGATACGATGGCCAGCAACGTTTACTTCGCCAGCCGGACCCTAACAAGCCCCCTCAGCTGGACGCTAACGTCAGCCTAGAGGACTTTGATGGCTGGGTGTCCATTTGGCGGGACTATTCTGCATGCTTCCAATTTGCTCAATTGCCAATGGACCAACAGGTGGCCCGGTTCCGAACTTTTTTGACTCCGGCAATGCGCAATGAACTTGTACACGGAGTTGGGTTTTTGGACTCGGACTCTGCATCGCCGGAGCATATCTTGGGAAAAATAAGGGCTTACCTAAGGAGTCGCCGAAATGTGGCTCTAGATCGTGTTGCGTTTGAAGAGCGTAAACAAGAAAGTGGTGAGTCCTTTGATGACTTTTTCATAGCATTGAAAAAAATTGCGTCTAATGCCGACCTCTGTGATAGTTGTTATGATTCACGGCTGGCAACCCGAATTATGGCTGGTATTCGGGATCCTGAGACTAGACGTAAGCTTCTAGCTATGAAACCCTTCCCGTCACTTCATCAGGTAGTCGATTTGGGCAGGAGTGAGGAGAGCGCTTGGGAAAACGAGGCGGTTTTGGGGGGAACCTCAAAGTTCGTTCACAAGGTGGGGTACAAGCAGATGCCCCGCACACGCCCTCGCCCTCGTAGCCAAAGTGGCAGACGAGCCATTTCTCGGGCAGAGGCAAACTCTGAAAAGTTCCCGTGCACTGGTTGTGGTCGTGGGCAGCATCCACGTCGCAACTGCCCAGCTTTCACAGCTGATTGTCATAACTGCGGGGTAAAGGGACATTTTGCCAGTGTGTGCCGCCAAGCTAAGCGGCAAAGTATGGCAGAAAAGCCTAGAAAAGTAGACACAGCTGGTAAACGAGTGAACAATGTTGAGTTGAAAGTGTTTGCAACTCATCCTATTGCCAGAAAAAGGCCGGCTCCCGTTGTGTCCGTTGACGTGTATACCGCCCACTCGCGACAGTGGATTGCCTGCCAGACAGCAACCCCTGATTCAGCCTCCGAAGCTACAATAGCGGGTCCGGAGGTAATGAAGTCCCTGGGTGTCCGCGTGAAAGATTTGCGTCCAGCCGAGAATGTCGATTTGGTGACGGCCAATCAGTCGGCTCTGAAGTGTATAGGCACTGCGCAATTCACGTTCAAGTACAATAGTCGCACGTCAACTGATACGGTATACTTTTGTGAAAGTCACCGAGGGATGCTGGTTTCGTGGTATGTCTCTCTGGAAATCGGCATCCTTCCAGAGAACTATCCTGCCCCTCTAACTGTCAATGAAGTCACGAAAGTAGGACCTACCTACTGTCAGATAGCCAACATTGAAAGTGCAGTTGGGCCGGTTCCAGCGGAGCCGTCAACTGCTGAAAGGGCCGAAATAAGGAAAAATTTGATCAAAGTGTTCAGCGACGTCTTTGACGGCGAGACCAAACTGAAAAAGATGAAATGTCAGCCCATGGTTATCAAGCTCAAAGACAATGCTACACCATTTTCAGTCCGTGCTCCCCGCCGCATTCCATACGCCTGGAGAGACAAGGTCAAAGAGGAGCTTGAAAAGATGGCCTCCACGGGTGTCATTTCACCAGTACCGGAGGGTGATGCGTCAGAGTGGTGCCACCCTATGGTTTGTGTTGCCAAGAAAGATGGTAGTGTGAGAGTTTGCGTCGATCTCACCAAGCTGAATGTTTTTGTCAAGCGCCCTTTGCACCCGCTGGAGACGCCCAAGGAAGCCGTGTCCAATATACCCAATGGTGCGCGCTATTTCACTGTTTTTGACGCCAGGAAAGGCTACTGGCAGATGGAGCTTGACGAGTCCTGCCAGTATCTGACAACTTTTATAACTCCTTGGGGCCGGTTCAAGTTTTTGCGTGCCCCCATGGGACTGACGTCTACTGGAGATGAGTTCTGTGCTCAAGGCGATAAAGCTCTGGCCGGGTTAGGAAATTTTGAAAAAGTTGTTGATGACACCATTGTGTTCGACTGCAATTTCCATGACCACGTTGTCCATGTGTGGAAGATACTTACAAGATGTCGAGAGAAGCAAATCACCCTAAACGCTGACAAGCTTATATTTGGAGAACCGGAAGTGGCATTTTGTGGGTATCTTGTGGGAACGTCTGGTGTAAAAGTTGACCCGAAAAAAATCCGTGCCATTACGGATTTTCCAAGCCCCAGCACGCTCACGGATTTGCGTTCCTTCCTAGGCATGGTTAATCAGCTGTCTCAGTTTAGTACTGAAATCAGTGGAGCTGCGGAGCCTCTTAGACCGTTGTTGAGTGCAAAGAATGAGTTCGTTTGGATGCCGCACCACGAAACGGCATTTGCCACCATAAAGCAAGTCCTGTCGACCCCTCCAGCACTCGCTCATTTTGACACAAAGCTAGATACTGCCCTACAGACCGATGCGTCCCGGAAGAACGGTCTAGGCTTTGTCCTGCTGCAGCGGCACGGCGAAAAATGGCGAATTGTCGAGTGTGGATCCCGCTTTATCACTCCTACTGAGGCTCGATACGCCGCGGTAGAACTGGAAATGCTCGGTGTCGTCTGGGCATTCCGAAAGCTGCGGATTTATTTGCAAGGCTTGCCCCACTGCGAAGTCGTGGTGGACCACAAACCGCTAATCCCTATTCTGAACGATTACACTTTAGCGGATATTGAGAACACCCGCCTACAGCGCCTCAAAAAAAAACTTTCCGGGTACGTCTACAAAGCGTATTGGCGCAAAAGCAAGGAGCACTCAATCCCAGACGCTCTGTCCCGGGCACCTGTCGACCAGCCGACAGAGAACGACATGTCGCTACAGAAAGAGATCAACGTCCTGACGGTGGCGGCAATTCAGGCGTCTGTGCATGAGCTGACAGATCCTAATCTAATTGATCCAGTAATCCAGGATCTGGTAAAAGCTGGCAAGAACGACCAGTCGTTTCAGAATCTAATCAAAGCTCTAGAGACCGATTTTGCCCCTGGGTCTGTCGCTGATGGCTATGCTGCGTCCTTTGAGAAGTTGAAAGAAAATTTGTGTGTTGCTGATGGACTTGTCTTGCTCGGGAACCGAATAGTGGTTCCCAATTCTTGCAAAAAGTCAATTCTGGGTGTGCTCCACTCTTCTCATCAGGGGATAGAAAAAACGAAACGTCGGGCTTGTCAATGCGTTTTCTGGCCAGGAATGAATAGCGACATAGAGAATACGGTAAAAAGTTGCCAGCAGTGCCTCGCCAACTTGCCGTCTCATGCCAAAGAACCAATTTTATCGGACCCTCTCCCAGCATGGGTTTTTCAAGAAGTTGCTGTTGATTTGTTTTCCCATGCCGGTCGTCATTATTTGGTCTATGTCGACCGACTTTCTGGCTGGCCAGTGGTTTGCTCGTTTGGTCGTGATCCTGCAAGCAAACAGGTCATTCATGCGTGCCGCAAACTTTTTGCGGACTTGGGTGTACCAGTAAAGCTACGGAGTGACAATGGTCCACAGTTCGCCTCCGGTGAATTCAAGCGTTTTCTCAAGAAATGGGGTGTTGTCCACGCGACGTCAACTCCTCATTACCCCCAGTCAAACGGCTTAGCAGAGTCCGCCGTCAAGTCAATGAAAGCGCTCGTTACCAAATCCACGGCGAATGGTGACCTCGACGCCGATTCGTTTGCCCATGGCCTATTGGAGTATCGTAATACCCCACGCGCCAATGGTGTCTCTCCAGCTGAACTTCTGTTTGGACACCCCATTCGCTCGTCTATGCCTATGCACCACAGCCTTTTTGACCCTCGCTGGGGAGAGAAGGCAAGAAAAGCTGATGCTCAGTCACGCCGCCTCAATGATGTCCGAGATGAGTACTACAACAGGTCAAGCAAAATTCTGTCTCCGATCAAGCTTGGCCAAGTTGTGTGCATACAGGACCCGGTCTCTAAAAAGTGGAGTCAGGTCGGGGAGGTAGTTGGAAAAGGGAAACGCAGGGACTATTTAATCAAATTACCAAGTGGTCGGGTATTTTGGCGCAACCGCCGCTTCATGCGGAAAAGCGGCTCTGTCTCTGATGCTAACGACGGAAACATGGATGGCAAACCTGGGGCCGCGGCAGATCAAAGAATTCAACCTCATTTGCAGAAACCATCTTCGAAAGTGGTCCGTTTTGAGAAAGAGATTAAAGAAACTGAAAGGCGTAGAAGCAAAAGAAGTTACAAGCCTATTGTTCGGTTTGTACCATAAATCTCTCAAAAGGGGGAAATGTTGGATGCAGCCCTTTCCATATATAATACTTATTACACTAAGGCTGCACTTTCAGTATCTCTACCTTTTGAGATGCTTACCTATCGATATACCTACATGTTGACTGTGTACTGTACTTGTATCTGCCTGTAGTTAGTCAGGCCACAATACACACTACTGAGCCTCGTCATGCGCACTTCTTACAGTTTGGTGAATTCAAACGCGTCTCTGAGGCGAATGGCTGGTCGGAAGAATGACAAAGGCAGATCCTGCCAGGGTTGATGAAGGGTAGAGACGCCCGATTTTGGGATAGGTTAATGGATGAGCAGGGGAAATAGCTTATCGACCTGGATTGCAGACGGAGGACGCAGCGCACGTGCGCTATCCCTCTGACGCAACAGGCAAAAAAATTCCCACAGGGTCCACGGAAGCACAGGTTTCTGCCTTGCGCGACGCGCAGAACGACACCTAATGCCCCACTTGTGCCAAATAATGAAGCTACTGCTTAGCCACAGTGTGATGGCGGAACGATTTCACAGGGTCCTAGTTGATATGCTCGCAGCATATGTGAAGGAAACGGGTAAGGATTGTGATCGATTGTTGCCATTCTGTCTTTATGCTTATCGGACAGCGGTTCCAGTCTTTGACTGGATTCAGCCCTTTTGAGCTAGCGGACGGCAACCTTGAGATCCCCTTGATGTTTCCTTAGCTGACGATGATGAGTCCTTTAGTGATACTAAGGACTATAGAGCACATTTGGTTTAAGGCTTAGGAGAAATTTACTGACAAACCAAAACTAGTATTGAGAAAACTCAGCAGGCTCAAAAGGACCAGTACCATAAGAGTTCGTCAGAGGTCAGTTCGAAATTGGGGAAAAGGTAGAACTCCCTTCCTGCGCCAAAGGAGGAGTCCCCAGAATCAGCTGGGTCTTCACCATTCTTGGTCCGCTGGGCTGCTTTTCCGTTGACCACAGGTAGGTTCCTTCCCCGTGGTTCTTCTGATGGCTGACGTGGGGTACTGGTTAGAGGTACCGCCACGGGGTCCCCTTCCTAACTTTTTGAGCCCAGGGTGGCATGAGGCATTTCAGGTATATAATCCTCAACCGAATTTTTGACTTCCCCAGCTTCGTTACTAGAAGCAGATTTTTGAGGGGTTTTCACCCCAATTTTGGTGATCAAGGGGGCAAAGCCCCCGATGGTAGAAAATAGGTCCCCTGGGTATGCACCCAATTTTTGGTGGAGTGCTCGTACATACGCACCATATTCTCTGATTTTCCTCTCCCTCTCTGGGCTATTCCCAGGGGGAGGCTTCTCCGCCGTGTTCTTCAAGGCCACCGATAATGGGTGGCGGTGTTCGTCTTCCACTGGATCTGCACTGGAAGGAGGGTTCGTCACGGGGGCACCAATTTCATCGGGGACAGTCGCACCACTGGTGGGGGAACGGTCGGTGTCGTCTTCGTCGGTAGCAACTTCATGTGGGTGAGGATCTCGCGCAAGGGAGCCAGTGAACAACCGTCGTTTGACCGGTCTGCGCTGGTGGAGCTGCGAGAGAGGGTCCAAAACCTTCGCAGTACTGGATGGGGGTCGGGGGTCAGGACGCGTCGCCAGAGAGGGGGACCCCTCCACCCTGTGTGCCGTGGTTTTCTGGTGTTCGTCATCGCACTCCTTAGCACTCGACACAGGGTCAGAGGAAGC
Source organism: Trissonchulus sp. WLG1_4 (assembly GCA_030248245.1). NCBI lineage: Eukaryota > Metazoa > Nematoda > Enoplea > Enoplida > Ironidae > Trissonchulus > Trissonchulus sp. WLG1_4. The sequence goes on along the minus strand of JASANF010002555.1, from coordinate 21,513 downwards.
CAGGGACAACTGCAATACCTGATGAGGGGCAGCAACGGGGGGCAGGTTGGTCCAACATGTGAGCAATCGTAGCGCGCAGGACGTAGGCGCAGCGGGAAATTAGGTCGCGAATCGGGGGCCATAACCACCGCCGACAGAGGGATAGGGATAGCAGGACCAGACCCGTAAACACACACCCCGGGACGAGGCTCACGCCGGCATACGGTAGGGCTTGAGGCCACGACGTAAGGGCCTGCCCATGGATGACGGTAGGCATAGTGGGGGCGACTAGGGGTCACAAAAATTTTGGACAATAGGGCCCGTAATAATTGGCACGAAATTATCTGAAAACTGGGCTCCGCACACACAATTATACAACAATAATGGTCCAATATTAGAGTCAAAACAATGAGACCAGAGGAGACCAAAAAATAATTGAGTGACCAAAAAGGGGCACGAAAGAGGGGGTGAGGGGGGGAGCACAAAAAGCATACATATTATAGGCGCATTCAACAAAAATACACGAACATAAGGCGCCGAGATTACACACAAAAAAATAATATACCCCACACAATACAATATATCACATATATATAAGGCGCACCCGAAAAAGACTGAGAAAAAGGAAAATCTAGGCGCCACAAATACAAAAAAAATATCACAAAAATATATATCACAATGTACCATCAAAATCGCAAATATAAAGCTCAATATGGGACTACCCCTTATCCTGGCGGCCTCGCCAAATTTGTAAGGCGGGTTGTTGCCGCACCTACGAATGGCCCAAGCAGGAACAGAGGGTACCGGCTACCATACATGTAACAGCACTAAAATTTTGGGTACCCCTCCCCCTTCTTTGGAGGGACACCCCCCTCCCCTGCGTCAACTTATTTTTGACCCCCCTTCCAAAAATGACGTGATTTTTAACCTTTTTGACCAAAAAACACCGATTTTTCACAATTTTTGGCAAAAATTTTGGTAAAAATTGCTTAAAATTCACCAAAAAAATGTCGATTTTTTCAAATTTTGGCCACAATTTTACTCCCGCCGGGACCTTCCCCCCTCTATCCCCCCTGACGGGACCCCCCCTCCCTCCCCCGAGACCGAATTTTGGGGGGGTCTTCCCCCCCATCCCCCCAACTACATGTATGCCGGCTACCTAGGGGAGAGTCATCCCTCGTCCGTAGCCTCGACCACTCCGCCGGCGGGGCTTCCAGGTATGATGAGCGGGGTCTTCCGTGCGGGCCGGGGTTGCCGTACAATAGTAGCAGCGCCCACAAAAGCAGGCAAGACAACATTTGTGTCTAAATTGGTCAGATACGCAGACCAGCTGATAAACCCACCGCCAAGTCGCATTATTTGGTGTTACACTGAATGGCAGTCCACCTACGAAACTTTGCCAGGGGTTGAATTTCACAAGGGACTACCAGATATGAAGACACTAAGACAGACTAAAGGACCTACACTGTTGGTTTTAGACGATCTAATGAATGAAATAAGCAAAGATAGCAAACTGATTGAACTGTTTACCCGTGGTTGCCATCATTGGTCCTGCAGTGTCATTCACATTACACAAGACATATTTTTCAATGGTAAACGCACCAATAGAATAAATAGTCAATATATAGTCTTGATGAAAAACCCAGCAGATAAACTGACACCAATGAATTTGGCGAAACAAATGTTTCCGGGTCAAACCAAGGGTTTCATGGACGCATTTGACCATGCTACAGGCCGACCTCATGGCTATTTGTTCATAGACCTAGACCAAGCAACACCAGAAGAATATAGACTGAGAACGTACATTTTTCCAGATGAACTAAACGTTGTTTACACGTTAAGACAATAAAAGACAATACCACAATGTATGATACAAAAATGGCTAAGCGTTTTGAAAATAACATAGACTATTTGCGTGTCTTGTGCAAGTGTACAGCTAATCAGCGCAAAGCAATTGTAAATGAGGGTGACAATGAATTGATAAAAACCATTTGCGACTGTGTTGAAAATGTCCTGTCTGGCAGCATACCGTTGACAAACCAGCAGAAAAAGCGTCTTGGTCGTTACAAAAGTGTTCTACGTGAAATTAGAAATTCCAAGAATTTAACAATAGCACGGCGTAAAATCAACCAGCAAGGTGGTTTTCTACCAGCACTATTGGTACCTATACTTAGTATAGTTGGTGGTCTTGTCACTGACCTGATACGGCGATAAAGGCATGGAATATTCAATACTGGTTAGACCTGAATTTTTCAAAGAACATAACATTGACATAGATACGGAAATACAAAATGTTGAGAAAAATAAACTGCCATCTGACATAAAGTATGCGTTATATAGACAACAAAAGTATCGCAAGGGTGTCCTAAAAGACAAAGGCAGTGAGATACAGATCAAGTCAAATGACGCTAGTGTTGACAAAGTCAGTGCAAACACAAATACACACACATCTTTGAACCCAATTGTTGAGACACTGCCCAAAAGCTTCTGGCACACAGGCCAAAACCTAGTTCATCACATTCAACAAATACCAGATTTGAAAATTAGTGACAAGGGTGAATTTGAGTACAAGGGTCAACTTGTGCCACAGTCACGTATTCACGACTTGATACACGACTTTGTGCGCTACAGACCAACTAGAAGCCCAGCGAAGGGTTGGAAATTATTCGCTGAGGCATTAAAAGATAGCAATGTTCCAAGAGAATTTGTAGGGAATCAGTCAAGATGGCAATATATACAATCACTTGAACAAGCAGACAAAACACCTAGCACACTAGAGACCTTTAGCAGTGATACACCCTTCAGACCGCAAAATACTAGTGTCCGTCGACATAATCGTCGTCGTATTCAGTCTGGCACTGGGCTACGTAGGTCATTAAAAAAGCCGTGTTGCGGGCCAAAGTCATTGCAACAAGCGCTAAAGACATTACAATGGAAGACGCACGCATAAATGATACACTTCATAAACTGTACTATGACAGTCACAGTCCAGTAGCGTATGCTGGTGTGCACAGACTATACAGTGCGGCTAGGCAGCATGGCATAACACTGGCCCAAGTGAAAAAATGGCTTAAGGGTGAGTATACTTACACTGTGCATAAGCCAATACGCAGGAAATACCCAAGAACTAGGTATCTTGTTGACCATATTGACACATGCTGGCAAATTGATTTGGCAGACATGGCATCAGTTTCACAACATAATGATGGCTATAAATTCATGCTGACTTGCATTGACATATTTTCAAAGTATGCCTGGGTAGTTCCTGTTAAGAACAAGTCAGGTCAAAGCATCACACAGGCCTTTAAAACCATAATTGGTGACCGTAAGCCACAACTGGTGCAGTCTGATAAAGGCAAAGAATTTCTCAATAGTACGTTTCAGCAATACCTTAGCAGCAATAACATAAAATTTGCGACTTGCAACAACCCTGACATAAAATGTAGCATTGTGGAAAGGTTCAACAGAACTATTAAGACAAAGATATGGAAATATTTCACACACAGCCGAACATACCGGTACATTGACGTATTGCCTGATCTGGTCAATGGATATAACAATTCATGGCATCGAAGTATTGCCATGACACCTGTTGAAGCGTCTAGAGTTGAAAATGAAAGTGAGGTGTACACTAATGTCATGGGTAGTACTAAGCCACATAAACAGTCCAAAAAAGCAGATATAAGTGTTGGTGATATTGTCAGAATTAGCAAAGCTAAGGGCGTGTTTGAAAAAGGCTATTTGCCAAACTGGTCAGAAGAATTGTTTAGGGTTATACGTATAGTTGGTACACAACCAACTATGTACTATTTAGAAGACTTGGCCGGTGAACCTATTACAGGTGTGTTCTATCTACCAGAGATACAGGTAGTTACTGAACCTCAGACCTACTGGGTGGAGAAGGTAATAAAAAAGCGCAAACGCAAAGGAAAAACAGAATATTTTGTCAAGTGGCTAGGTTATCCTGACAAATTCAACAGTTGGGTCGCCGATGGATTTTTTCCTACATCTGCCAAGTAACAGTCCAGAGTTCACAGACAACAGTCTCAGTAGGTTCAAAGTCAAATTTCCGCAGCGGCTTAGCCTGAGTGGTGAATGGGAAGTTGCACTTGCAGAACTAATTTATCCAGCAACATGGTGTAATATGGGTGATGACAGGCATTCTGTCATTAGATTGAAGTACAAAGATGGGTCGTCTCACATCAAAATGATACCTAAACGCCATTACGCACAGATTGAAGACCTATGTGAAGGCTTGAATTATACGCTAAGACATATGAATGACGGAAAACTTCAGTGCAAATTTCGTTTCAAGGCCTTGACTAAACGTGTGGAATTTGTTGTTTATCAAAATGAACATGCTGATGAATTCAAAAAGCTAAAAATGACACCAAGAATAGCCTACATGCTAGGTTTTGACAGTGTCTACATTAGGTCTAACCATTTGTCACCATCCATAGAAAATCAACTAGAAACAGCAAAAACGGCAGAAAAACCACCCGATTTAAGGGCTGGGTTTTATTCAATGTTCATGTACTGTGACATTGTAGCACCGCAAATAGTCGGCAATACTTTCGCACCACTGCTTAGGGTGCTGAACGTTGAAGGTAGTCCGGGTGATGTGGTTGACAAAATTTATCACAACCCACACTATGTACCAGTGTTGAAAAAAGAATTTGATACCATAGAAATCAATATAAATGATGACAGTGGTGAACATGTATCATTTGAATATGGTAAAGTTTTTGCCAAATTACATTTCAGAAAACTTCATTGACAACGTGTCACAATGAGAACTGTTTATTATCCAGAAACTGTTGCCACATGGCAGGCCAATCTTTTGCAAATAGGCAAAGGTGGCATTTACACTGGACTACCATATCAGAGAGGTAGTGGTATAGGCAGTTTTTTCAAAGGTCTTTTACGTGCAATATGGCCAACAGTCAAAAATGTTGGCTTGGAAGCGGGAAAACAGGCACTTCATGCTGCCAGTGAGGTATCAAGTGATTACCTAAAAGGTCAAAATGTCAAGCAGTCGTTGAAAAAACGTAGCAAACAGGCACTGGGTAGAACAATGTACACGGTTGGGGACCGGCTAGCACAGACTGGTTCTGGCGTTGGCTACAGACCGAAACCAATAAAAAGGTTGAAAAGACTGAAGAAAAGCAAAAAAGACATTTACGACTACTGAAATGGCTAAACAAGTTGATGAGACATCATTGCCCGGGTTTAAAAATGAACTAGACCTATTTTCTACACCACCTACTCAGGTGGCAATTGAGAAAGGCTATTGGGCAGAGTATTATCCACAAAATCCAGTGACCAATGAAGGTCCATATCGCATACATGTGCCAAAAGATTCGTTCATGCTGGACTTGCACAAAAATTATCTATATCTCAAGTTGGGTATCAGGACTGCGGCCGGTGAACCAGTTGAAATGCTAGACGCCAATACAGTATCAGTTGCCCCTATTAACCTGCTTGGCAAAACATTCATCGAAAGACTTGTGGTTAAATTAAGTGACAAGGAAATATACAATTCAGGTCCACTATACAGTTACCAGGCATACATAGAAACTCTCCTAAATTTTGGCTGGGACGCTAAGAATTCACACCTGCAGGCAGCCATGTTTCACAAAGACATTGCCAATCAGTTTGAAACATTGTCTAATCAGGCCTTATACAGTAGAGGCAAACCATTTATACATGGAAATTCAGTTGAACTCATGGCACCATTGCACTGTGACCTATTCAAGCAAGAACGCTATCTATTGAGTGATTGTGATGTGGCCATTGAAATTTATCGAAATTCAGACAAATTTTGTCTACTGTCCAATACTGAGCATAAGATTATTGTTGAAGACATGCGTTGGTATGTGTACAAGGTGAAACCGCAAGATTCGCTTAGTCTGGCAATTGAACAAATTCTTAGAAATAAGAAGACAGCCAAGTATCCACTGAGACGAACCAAGGTGCTTACCAGACATTTACCTGTTGGCACCCAACAGGTCGTCGAAAATTCCATTTTCACTGGTCAGCTGCCACGCCGTGTTATTGTGGCCATGGTAGATGCAACAGCCTTCAATGGTAACATTGGCAGAAATCCACTAAAGTTTGAACACTGCAATGTCAGCGAGATTGCACTGAAGTGTGGTGACGAATATGTCCCAAAATATCCACTAAGGTGTCGATGGAGTGACTACAACTATAGTTTTCCATACACATATTTACACGACGGCAATGACATGGCAAATAGCAACCAAGGCATGGATATAACCTATGAAGATTTTAGTAAAGGCTACACTATGTTTGTTTTTGATTTAAGTCCAGACAATGTAGACAGTGGGGCAATGCAACTGATTCGCGAAGGTGACTTATCATTGGCTATGCAGCTTGCACAACCAATTGCTTACTTTCAACACGGCGTTCAGCTGATAATATATGGCGAATTTGATAATCTGATTGCAATAGACTCAAATCGAACACCATTCTTTGACTATTCCGCTTAGAAGCTTAGCATAATGGATACTTTGCAGATAGAAAGGGTCATTGACAGAGATAAGTGTGTCAGACAGAATTTCCTAGGTGTATTTGCATCAGACACCATGCCAGAAATACACACGAGACCATCTTGCTTTATAGCCAACACTGACCCAGCCCACCAACCTGGCCAGCACTGGGTTGCTTTCTACATAGACAAATACATAGAGTACTTTGATAGTTATGGCAACAAGCCGTATCCAGTATTTGATGACTTTATTCGGCAGGAAGACGGAAATATTAAATTTAACCCTTACTGTCTGCAAGACTTGAATACAAACGTATGTGGTGAGTACTGCATCTATTTCCTGTACAAACGGTCAAGAGGTTGTCCAATGGAAGGTATTGTTCAGTATCTTAGGCAACGACCGTCCCAAAATGATATCATAGTGAAAGACTTTGTCAATAAACTAAAACTACAAGGACCGGTGGGTGGACAGTCGTGTGATTGTAGGTCTGAATCAATAAAAGCCATTTAGTGACCGAAAAATGGTAACGTTGAACATGGAACTAGTTTACAGTGAACAAGCAGACACATTTGGTGTTTCCTGGCTGACTGTGCGTGACAGCCTGGGCACTACACACAAAAGTTGGGTAGGTTTACTGCAACAAATTTTACCGCAAACCCAAAAGCTATCCGTTATTGCTACAATGGACAAAGCGGCAACCGTAGCGGTTCCACTGACTACACCGTCAACTGACTGGATAAATTCTCTGGCACATAGCCTAGATGGTGCAAAATTTGCCAGGTTATACATTACATATGAAAAACCGGCAGTCGAAAGTCAAGTTGACGACACAAATTAATAAAAGGTTACATCACTATACCAAATTTAGCAAAAATGGAATTCAGCACAAGCAAAAATCAGGTTATTTCTACGTCACAGGTCAGGTTTGTGAGGGCTAATGTGAAGTCATCAGTCGATGACCAGCCTTTGACTGGTCAAGAATTGAAAAACTTCTTTGCGGAATTTCTATCGGAAAGACATTACACTTATGTTCAGCTAATGAGTCCACAAGGCCATGTCGTATTTGACAGGCTGCTAACTGACGAAAATTTTGATTCGGCCATACGTTGTATTCATACAAACTACACTGAATTGCAAGTGGTATGTATCGTCATGACACCTAATAGACAATAAAAGTGACACCAAGTTGAAAGATTGAAAAAAAATGGCAGACTATAGCGTTGAAGATAGTGGCAAATATGGTGTTTCGTGGTTGATTGTGAAAAGAAGCAGTGGCATAAGCAGTCATGACTGGCGTACTGTGTTTTTTCCAGCGCTATTTCTAGGCATGGAAAAATTTAGTGCGGTCATTGTGACTGAAAATAATACCATTATACCATTACCTATGAGTATATTTCCAATACCAGAACAGAGGGTCTTGGCACACCAGCTAGATGGTCAAAAATATGTAAAATTCTATGTATTCTATAAACGGCTATCAGTTTGAGGAAAGTAATAAAAAGTGTAGTGACGCATGTCTATGTACCTCACCCAATTAACCATGTTGCTGACAACTACATTCGTGGACAGGTCGTTTGATACCACCAAGGTCCGAACATTTCACTTGACCATTGGAAATCGTGAAGGTCCACGACTGGTTTGTGAAGAAATCAAGGCCATCCTAGATGAACAGCTGAAAAACTGTCGTGGTTCACAATGGTTGGTCGTTATTGTAAAAAACATCTATGAAGACGTGCTAGCACACCATTTTATTCAACGACGTGATTTGTCTATTGATGATTACGGACAAAGTCTACTGAAAATTACAATGTACCAGATTGAAGAACTACCATACACAACCACTGTCAGGGCCGAAATTGGAGAAATTGTGACTGAAAGTGCACGCTTTGCAGAGTATGAAGTGTACAGAGAAGACGGATTACCTTTGACATCTGATAACCTTAATGACTATTTTAAGCAACGCTTTGTTAATCAAGTGCCTTCACAAGACCTGTTGCTGTTACATATATCCGACGCCGAAGACAACGTGCTGTTGAACGCGACCATATACAAGGGTCAGCTGGGTCGTGCATTGTCTAACTTTGGAAAAAACAAGCTGAAGATCAAGATTTTCCACTTGCACTATGGCGAACATCGTCAACGTCGTGCTAGTGGGTAAATTTGCCAGCCTGGACGTCAAGCCAATTGGGCGGTGTCCAGAGAAGTTCAGTGGAACGGTGGTGAAATATGACGGACTAACGTTCTTGGTATTCAACAAAGGCAGTTTTGTTTGCCTTGGTGCTAAATCAATATGCCAAGCCAAGGACACATCACAGAAATATGCCAAATTCTTAAACACCACTGTCAAATCAGCAAATGTGACGAATATCGTTGGGTCAAGCCAGACTGGATTTAATGTGGACTTGCCCTTATTGCACTCATTGATTAGTAACGCAAGCATGGAACCAGAACTTTTCTGTGGCATTAGCTTCAAGTGCAAGAATGGAACAGTACGATTATTTCACAACGGCAAATTTTTTGTCACTGGACTGGTCACTGAGTCAGCGCTACAAGCAGCATGTGACGAAGTATTATCACTATGCGGACTATGCATTCGCTTATAGATTATTATCATGTCATCTCTATTGTAAAGTTCTTGTATAGAACTGTAATGTACATATTGTATAAATAAATTCTATGCATACAAAAAAAAGAAAAAAAAGAAAACAAAAAAGAAAACAAAAAAAAGAAAACAAAAAAAATAAAACAAAAAAAAATAAAATAAATAAAGTATGCATAGCATGACAGCGGTAGCAGAGAACCTTCACGTGGTGCTGTCGTTAAAGCATTTTATGCTGAACTAATCTTACTCTGCTAAAAAACATTGACAAAAAAAGCAGTTATGTGTCCAAATTTTGCAAACTAGCATACTAAGTACCAAATTAGTATTAGCATAGTTCTGTTTCAACCAAAAACTAGTCACACACCTTGCAATGCTATGTACATTACGTTTGCAAGATTTGTTGCTTCTATATGCGCTATTTATGCACTATTTTTTATATCGACGTCCAGAACACAAACAAAAGTTTTAAAATACTTTTAAAATTCTTTTTGTTTATTGGGGGATCATATACGTGCTAAAAAGTTTTCAATAAGTTAGCCAATAGCACAAAATAGCGCCTAAATAGCGCAAATAGCACCCTCAGGTGCTACAAGCGCTATCCAAGATCAGCATCACTATTTAAAGGGAAAATAACACAATCACCAATAGGCCAGCGTAGCTCAGTCGGTAGAGCGTTAAGCTAGCAATCTAGCAATGGGTGGTTCAAATCCCCCCTGGCCATTTTTCTGTAGAAGTTTCATCCATATCCAAAAAAAAGCACATATAGCACCTTCGATAGCCCATATAGCACTCCCAAAAAGCGCTATAGCGCAAATAGCGCATATAGCACCTTCGATAGCGCATATAGCGCAAATAGCGCATATAGCACCCCCAAAAGGCGCTATAGCGCAAATAGCGCATATAGCACCTTCGATAGCGCATATAGCGCAAATTGCGCATATAGCACCCCCAAAAAGCGCTATAGCGCAAATAGCGCATATAGCACCTTCGATAGCGCATATAGCGCAAATAGCGCATATAGCACCCCCAAAAGGCGCTATAGCGCAAATAGCGCATATAGCACCTTCGATAGCGCATATAGCGCAAATAGCGCATATAGCACCTTCGATAGCGCATATAGCACTCCCAAAAAGCGCTATAGCGCAAATAGCGCATATAGCACCTTCGATAGCGCATATAGCGCAAATAGCGCACATAGCACTACCAAAAGGCGCTATAGCGCAATACACATCCATCCAATCCAATACGTTTCATCCATATCCAAAAAAATAGCACATACACACATATACACACACAGCACATACACACACCGTCGATAGCGCTTATAGCGCAAATAGCGCATATAGCACTCCCCAAAAGCGCTATAGCGCAAATAGCGCATATACCACCTTCGATAGCGCATATAGCGCAAATAGTGCATATAGCACCCCCAAAAGGCGCTATAGCGCAAATAGCGTATATAGCACCTTCGATAGCGCATATAGCGCAAATAGCGCATATAGCACCCCCAAAAAGCGCTATAGCGCAAATAGCGCATATAGCACCTTCGATAGCGCATATAGCGCAAATAGCGCATATAGCACCCCCAAAAGGCGCTATAGCGCAAATAGCGCATATAGCACCTTCGATAGCGCATATAGCGCAAATAGCGCATATAGCACCTTCGATAGCGCATATAGCGCAAATAGCGCATATAGCACCCCCAAAAGGCGCTATAGCGCAAATAGCGCATATAGCACCTTCGATAGCGCATATAACGCAAATAGCGCATATAGCACCTTCGATAGCGCATATAGCGCAAATAGCGCATATAGCACCCCCAAAAAGCGCTATAGCGCAAATAGCGCATATAGCAAATTCCATAGCGCTTATAGCGCAAATAGCGCAAAAAAAGCGCTATAGCACAAAAAGTGCTATTTCGATTTGGCTTACACGCGTTCTCTACCCAGCACAGCTAACATTTTCATTATTAAAATGGCCATGGTCAGTCTGTAGCGTAGAAAACAGAAAATTCAACCACACATTTGATCGATAATTAATTTTAAATAGGCGTCAATGTTACTAGTAGACCAGCCATTGAAAATAAAATGAAGCTGCATTGAAAAATTTAATTAAATTTCCTAGTTGTGTAGCAACAGTGTTAGAATGTGTTGTACTGTGTTATAGTTTAAATTGTCTGGTGCTTGTCTGTGTCTGTTTGCAGAAAGGCATGTATTGCATTTGTCTGCATAATGTTGGATATACATGTTTATTTCTTTGAATTAGTGATATTTCCAACCTTGAAAAGTTAGCTTTAATTAGTTAAACGCTAAAATATTTTGTTTAAGTACTAGGTAACATCACTATCGAACTGGCCATGGTCGATTATGCAGGTGTAGACACTAAAATTAGGTGATTTGGACCAGTATAAGCAAAATTGGACAAGCGACCGATCGCTCGCGACAAGTGATATGACCTCGACACTAGTACCATCCGACGCGCCATGGTCGATTACCTAGGTATAGATTCTAACTCCAAGTCGATCGGATAAGTATTAGCAAAGTTATGAAGCTTCAAAGTTCGTCCGCTAGAGGGGGGGGGGTTGGAGACTTGCTCCCCCAATCTAGCATGTAGTAATATCACTGTCTAGCGTCTAGCCCGTAGTAATATTCAAGGCCAGTGTCTAGCCCGTAGTAATAGTCAAGGCCAGTGTCTGGCATATTAGCCTATGTTAAAACGCAGAAGCAAATTCCCCCCCCCTAGAGGGGGGGGGGTGGAGACTTGCTCCCCCAATATTTGGCACCCAATCTAGCATGTAGTAATATCACTGTCTAGCGTCTAGCCCGTAGTAATATTCAAGGCCAGTGTCTAGCATATTAGCCTATGTTAAAACGCGGGAGCAAATTCCCCCCCCCCCCCGCTAGAGGGGGGGGAGGGGGGGAGGTTTGCTCCTCCATTTTTTGGCACCCAAAACAGCCCATTCTGTCGCCTCTATACTACTTGTGCACTTTAGTTTTGAAGTGTTACCTGCCGGGGCAATCGTTAGCAACCCGTAAAAAATGCCTGCAGAGATTTTAAATGTAGCTGAGCTTTTTATATGACACCGTAGCTACGGTAGTAAACAAAGGTATGTACGTCTCCGCTTGATGCTTAGTATTACTAAAGGTTTTGATAAACGAGAAAATTTCAAATTCAATGGCGTATCATGACCAAATTAACATCGTAATAAAGCCACTTCTTGCGCGTTATTGTTGAAAATGATCTCGTTAGATACGGCAGACTGTGTACTAACATGTCCGACTTTACTGGAAAAACTACACTTTTTTATGAATATTGATTCTTAAAATTGCTCGAATCGCAAGATTGAGCAATGTTTCTTTAACTTATGCAAAAAGAAACGAATACACAACAAGTACGGATATGATACTGTACAAAAGCTATTACTATAGATCGAAAAGAACACTAGTGTATAAATTTGTTCTACTAACATCACCTATTCTGAGTGTGGTTAGCGACGAAACCATTTCTCACTATTTTTGTTACGTAGGGGGCCGCGTATATACTATATTCGGAATCTCAAACTCGTACGTTAATCTGGGTAGGTCGAATTTCTAGTGTTAATTAACACTAGAAGAACAGGTACCTACCTCGCTGTCGCTGTTCTGCCACACATCGCGTAGCTAACAAATGGCAGACGTTTCAATCAGCTGCAAACATGTAATGCAAAATATGGGTGGGACTCGAACCACCACCACTCTGATCAGCAACCAGATGCTCGGCAGATGCACAGCACACGTGCACACTACCATTTGAGCCAACTGGGCTACGAATACTAATGCATTTTACATAGCTAATGAATACACTTGGAATGCAATAACAAGCGATGTTCGAAAAAGGTCTTGCCAGCGTGTAAAATTATGTAGTTACCGCTGACACTGTGACAGTTATTAAAAATGAAATGAATTGCTTGAATTATATATAATCAACATTATTTACGCTTTATCTTCCATTTACCTACCACACGGTTTTTGTTTAAAGAAGTTCGTGATTTGTTATGAACGATTGAAGAACTTACAAGAGACGAAGTTAACGTTTTTGTACCAGTGGTCTCATAGTGTAGTGGTTAGCAATCAGAATTCCGAATCCTGTTATCCGAGTTCAAATCTCGGTGAGTTTCACTTTTTTCAAACGTTTAACACTATTTTTTTACTTAAGTTTGGTTTCAAATTTTAAAACGTTTTCATAAGTCACTACTTTTTGCGATTTGAAAGAGTTTGGAGCTATTCAGCAGAGAATGTGTAAAGAAAGTGGGATTTAAAAATTTTATTATAGGCTGTTTAAAACGTCACTTTCGACCACCTTCAAAAGAGCCCACTTTTCTGTGTAAGAAAAAATTTTAGGTTCTCTGATTTCCTACAAATTCGCACATATTGTTACCCCCGCAAAGGCTCATCGCAGATGTGAAAGCTGGAATCAGAGCTGCTTCCAACTTTTGACTATGCGTCCTTAAAAATTCGATTTTACGTGTAAATCATAGGCGCAACAAAACGTGTTTTGTGTGCACAAAGCGTCCCTTCCTATGAAAATTTTGTTAATACTGACGAAGTTGATTTTTACATAATGCGATAAACCTAATAGTATATCTCAACCTCTATGATCCGTATTTAAAATTTTTGCCATTGGCGTCTACACTTTGCAGTGACGCCAAATGTAAGATTGGCGGGCCCAAAAACGGCCCTTTTTTCTTATTTCTTAATTATTGTTCCTTCTAGAGAAGGAACTATTGTTTTGAAATTAACTGCTCATAGCGTTTAACGCTACTGAGCAGGCTGCATAGCCAGTATGTTTTACGTGTATTTTCAGCTTGGGAGCTGCCTGCTGATTTTTGTCTGCGTATATGCAGAAAAATCAATAATCGATGTACACTGCTGTAACAACGTACTTTTTCAAAATCGGCACCGGGATGTTTCACCAGCAGTATATAAGAGCCATTAGAAAACAGTGTTTATCGCTTCTTGTTCTTAGAGCTGATTTGCTCAGCTCAGATCAAAGTGTCACTTTTGAGCCAAATGGCTCGTGCAGCGGGATGCTTAACATCCTGCAGCACTTTTTTGTACGTACTACGTATTTAGATTAAGTTAGAATAAGCTAGTTATAAAGTAGAGTAAGATACATACGAAGTAGATATAGCAGCTTACGGTAAGTATGAAATATAGAACTAATTCATTTAAACCTGAAAGGTAGACACTGGGGAAGGAACCTTGCCCCATTTGGGGCCTACTTGTTTCCTTTCTTCTGTCAAATATGACGAAGTACACACAACTCAAGTTGCATCACCAAGTGCAACACACTCAACCTAATTTGCTAGTGTACTTCCGTGTGAGTCCCTCGACATCTGTAGCTAATACTCCTCGATACGTTCGGTTGGTTAGTCTGCTCTCTTCTGTCGGGTGGGTAGGTTGTGTCCCTCGTGTTGTCTATATTGTCCCTACTACTGTGTATTTCTGCATTCATGCCCTGTCCCCGTGTATTTCTATATCAGTAAACTCCCTTCATTATTCCGTTGCGCTTTGTCTCCATTTGCCCTAACCCGCAGTCAGATAGGCGACTGATCACCTCTTTGCTCGGACCTGTTCAAGCTCACGGCTTGATTTGACATGGCAAGGCTGCCAGCATTGAGTGATCAGTGAAAAATTTTCTTATTATTTTTCCTTCAATTTACAATTTTCAATTTTGCCCTCGATCTTATATTTAACAAGCTAAGTTTTCGGCAAAAGTATTCAGTAAGCATCAAGCATTTATTTTTAAGTACATTGGCCAGAGGCCATCGTAAACCTGTTGGGCCAGCGATTACCCGGCCCCATTATGCAGTTTACATAGTACCCAAAATAAGAGACTCTTTTTGCAGCCAAAGAAACTGCAAAATCTCATTGCAACAGGAACTTGGAAGGCTATTATGAAGTTATTGAATGAAGAATAATCATATTGAACTTCCATGTTTATTCGTAAATAAGTTTCTCTGTAATCTGTAGGTGTTGTTTTACTTTGGAAGCTGGTAATGGTACTGTACTGTCGATTTCAAATTGAATTGCCTATGATTATTACTGTGAAGCATCAGGTATTCACGGATCTCTGTAGCCGAGTGGTGAGTTTGGTTGGTCCGTAACCGTGAGGGGAGATCGTCGATTCCTAGTGGATGACTTTTTGTCAAAGTTTTTGTTGCAATTTCGCTTTACCTTCTGAACAACCACGAAAGCAGCAAGTCATTGAATTACAAAGGCATTGTCGTTGTGACAGATGCAAAGATGAGATAAAAGACGTGTAAAACACACTCCGCACATTGACACTTTAACGCTAGCAGTGTGTTAAGATACCAAAATCAAAATTAAAGACCTGTTGGGCTGTGGCCCAACAGGAAAAATACATAAAAAATCCGGATCACACTACTTTGCGCACATATGTGGGCTAGTATGCCAAGTTTCAGAAGCTTGATTGACTATGTCTGGTTTGTTCTAGACCTGTCGAACTAACGGCTGTTTGTCGGCTTTTTTGGCACTTTAGCCAATGTGAATACACTGACAAATTCACTGAACCAAAAGCACCTTCACCTACATTGTTTATATCTGAGGTAGCCTTGGGGGAGTAACATATGTGAAAATAAGCAAAATTGGAGACCGTTGATTTTTGACCTGGGTACCCCCCCCCCCTTAAACACACAATCTGGACATGACCTAAAGCTTGTTCCTGCTACACATTTGCTCAAGAAATTGTGCTACGGATTATGTTTTGTTCACCATTTATTTCTCTGTCAAATGGCGGTTCCGCGATCTCTTTACGACGCACGTAGCTCAAACAATGGCCAAAAAACTAGAGGGTGTCTAGACATATTGTGCTACGACGACCTTCAGGTGTTGCCGCGGATTTGGATTATTTGTAATTTTGCCGGCTGAACCCACATAGCGGCTGTGAGCATAAAATAGTCTCACCTTTGGTGTACTGGCGACACTGATAACGATTTGTCCTAAAGTTCTCTTCACACCGCCCAACGGGTAGCCGCGCTTTTTGTGCTGTTATTAAGATTGAGAGATCCATTGCAAAATATGACAGCCAGGCCAAAAGTTGCAAAATACAGCTGACGACCAAGCAGACATTTCGACGTTCTTTTCCGACCTTCACAGCAACCATTTTGAAATCAAGTTAAATAAGTTCGTCGACTGCAAAATACATAGTTAGTCGAGTTAGTAGCGATCGTTCGTGAATAAAGTAGTGAGTTACATGTGGTATAGATTACATTAAATCGACTGATTTGTGTTGTAGTGTAGCATTGTCTCGTAAAAATAAAATATGGTCCACGAGACTTGGGGGGCTGTGGTGTAGTGGTTTAGCACTCTTGTCGTGGACACAAGCGGCCATGGTTCGGTTCACAGCGCCCTGACGACCGTGACAGTACAAAGAGGACAGGGCCAGGTCCACAGGACAGCCTTATCCCCGAACCGTCTTCAAAGATGGATTAGGAGCCCCATGCTCTGGGTAGTGGCCAATGGGTTGAGGTTGGCACTTCAACCATAACGATATGCACTTGCTGTGTGCAGTGTGACTGTCCGTGTACATAGTTTCCCTGATATGGTCCCTCGGTTAAGGGTAAGCCGGAGCCGGAAAACCCTCCGTTTCGGCTAAGGGTGAGCTGGTTAAAACCCTCGGTATTGGTTGGGAATTGTTCTGGGTCGATTGAGAAACCCTGTGGTTGCTAAAAGCAAAAAAGTCATGTTTGGTGCTAAGGTCATGCAATTAGTAGCAATACTACTTAAATTGCGCATCAAAGACTCAATAGGCCTCAAAAAATCGTATTTACAATACTTTTCAGAACTTTAGTGTCAATGTGTCAAATTTTATAACCATGTCGAATTTTCTATTCACATTAATTCTGTTTTTAACCTAACTCAGCGAAACCTCAACCGATTTTGACCATCTTGGTATCGATAGAAAGATCTTCCAAAAATCTAAACGTGCAAGGTTTTTGATTTTTATTTCTAAGTTTTATTTTGCAAAAATTCGATTTTTCAAAAGTCAGTGTTTTGAACGAGTAAAAAGTGCTGCGAGCCAAAATTTGAAAATCGAAAAATTTTCATGTCTGCATTGATTTTTTTCATTGTGCAAATTTTCAACTCGATCGCAATCGGCAGCTGGGACCCAGGTCCAAAAAAAGTAGTCGATTTCGCTACGCAGAAATGTGAGGTTTGCCCACACATTTCACTTTTTAAAAAAGTTGGACTTTTCCTAGTACTGCATATTTCCTTTCAAAAAGTTACCAAAAGCCATCTTCAATTTTTGAAGAAAGTAAATCAAATGTTTGACATTTTCAAAGATTTATCAGCTTTTTAGGTTTTCCATTTTTGATTTGCTTTTTTTTCGCGGCTAAATAATTCAGCAAATCTTTAACGTATTCTTATGTTTAATACATCAGTTTAAAGCTAAGAACCCGCAAATTTCAGTAATATGAATAGTTATTGTATATTGAAACAAAAAATGTTTTGCTACGGCTACAAAATTGTCCAAAAAATTTAGAAATTTTTTTTACCACAATATGCACATCAAATGAAAGCTCAGCTCATTTTGAAAAACTTTTGTTCAAGCCATTATGGTCGAAAATGTCGTTGAAAAAAATGAAACACCAAAGTCGGTTTCCCTGAGTGCACCTTAAGGCTGAGCCGGCTAAAAGCCTCGAATTTTGTTGGGAATCGTTCCAGGAAACCTTGAGTGTGTTGTGTGATTGAATTAGGCTTGGATTCCTACGTGTGAATATGCTCCGCCCTTGAGGCATCCGGCTCGCCCTGCGAGCATGAGTATTGACCGAGTATCGTTACAGGGTCGCAACGATGTGAGAGACTGTTGTAAATAAGAAATAGGGCCTACGACTCTTGGGGTTTGTGGTGTAGTGGTTAGCATTCTTTTCGTCGACACAAGCGCCCTGGGTTCGATTCCCGGTGCCTCCATTTCTTTCATTCTTTCGTAATTGGGGTCTCCTCTTTCTTTAAACACGAAGACGCTTTGACTATAAAGTGGAGTTACATAGGGCAAAATCATGACCAAGCAAAGTCCCTGCCTGTCATTAAGCACTTCAAGTTGTTCACACAGGCTTACATTTGACATTTCACCAAGTAAAGTAAACGTAAAAGTAGAAATAGAGTACGTTTTACTTTTTATTTAGGCATTCTAGCCAGTCAAAATGCTGTAACAGAGGAACCGCTTACCCAGTTTGATTCTGTTGCACTATGTAGATTTGCTTTTTGACTTACAATTGCGCCAATTTCAGCCAATTGAACGCGACTTACACTGAAGTAACAAGTAATTTTCACTTAAGGCTGTGTAAAAACCTAAAAACCTTATATTATTCCCATTTTTCCTGTTGCGCCACAGCGCAATAGGTATTTAAGTTCATTCTGCTATGCTTTGTGTGTGCGGCTGCATGTTTTACTGTGCGTTTGCTGTATAATTGTGTCTGCGTTTACTGTTGCTGGCCACTGTTTGACTGTATTTCAGTGTTACAGTGTTACACAGCCTATCTGCTGTCTGGCTTTCACTGTGCTGTTACTTTCCTGCTGCGACTGGTGCTGCAGCTTGACTGTGTGTTTGTGTGTGTGCGTTTACATAGTGTCTGTCATTTGAACGTATGCAGAATGCATAGCAGACGAGAGTTCACAGAACTTCTGTTAAAATTCAGCATGTGCTACAAAACCCAATGCGCTAATGCTTCACCAAAAGTTTAGGATGGATGGATGCACCATTTTCAAAATAGCTTCTTGAGCTGGCTAAGCTCAGATAAAAGCGATGTCGATGTAAGATTGGAGCTGCAGCTTCCTGTATCCTGTCCCTGTGCACGGGTGCTGTACAGCAGTACCGCCTTGTCCTGCCCTGCCCTTATTCGCAAAAGGGAAAAAATTCTAACTACTGTTCACTCATCTAACACTATAAATTGTACCTACATTAGGCTTACAGATATACAAAACTTTTCACACGTTACGTCGTACACATCTTAAAAACTAAGCTAATTCGTTGGTAAATAATTTATGCTGCGCAGCAGGCTTTGCCGTAGTATACGGAAGTGGTTCCGTTTAATTAACAGCAGGCTGCAATATTTAATGATGACATTTTGCACCAAGCTTTCAGTTGTTAGCAGCTACTCTGTTTATAGAATTTGTATCAAGACAATACTTGGCTACGAAACGTTTGTATATGTGTACTTAATTACACCTAATTGATTTGTGATGGAGTTGAATATTTCGTAGGTACAGGCTTGCGTATACAAGCAGCCCACGCTTACAATGACCACACTGCTGACTATTTGCACCTATAACCATCTACATAGCACAGAGCAACACGCAGTTTTTATTTTGTGGCAAAAAAAACATAATGGCCTTATGAATGTATAAAAATTGGAACGGTTTAAATGGACCCACGGTTATCATAGGCCAAAAACTATATGTTATCACGCAAAAATGACCTATTACCTATTTTCTTGCTTCTATTTCCAGCCACATGCTTTTTAACCGTACACATTTTTTTGTTTAGTGAAACAACAAATATTAGGGCTTTGCACTAGTACAAAACTAGTTTAGTTTCATGAGAACCCATGGTTGTCATCAACCAAAACCTATATTAGTACGTCAAAACTACTTAAAACCTATTTTTCTGTCTATTTTTAGCCTTATGATTCTCAACCACCTGCATTTTTTATTTTGTGAAACAAAAATGTTAGGGCTTTGCACCATCACAAAACCAATTTAGTTTCGAGGGACTCATGGTTATTATAAGCCAAAAAACTGGATATTGGTACATAAAAATTATCTAAAAACCGTTTTTTCCGCCTGTCCAGCCACGTGCGTTTCATATATGTTTTACTTAAAATCATACATGTAATGGTGTCAAGTATGACGAAGTACACATCACTCAAGTTGCATCACCAAGTGCAACACACTCAACTTATTTTCCTTGTGTAATTCCGTGTGAGTCGTTCGGCATCTGTAGCTAATACTCCTCGATACGATCAGACCAGTCGGTTGGTATTCTTCTGTTGGGTGGGTAGGCTGCGTCCCATTGTGTTCCTTATATTGTCCCTACTGTGTCTTTCTGCGTACATGCATTGCCCCCGTATATTTCTACACCAATAAACCCGTTTACTTTTCGTTGCGCTTTGTCTCCATCTTGCCCTAACTCGTAGTCAGGTAGGCGACTGATCACTTCTTTGCTCGGACCTGTTCAAGCTCACCGCTTGATTTGACATGGCTAGGCTGCCAGCATTGAGTGATCAGTGAAAAATTTTTCTTTTTTTTATTTTTCATTCCATTTATAATGTGTGAACGCATTTGCTGTGTTGGTTTTTCTGTGTCAAAATTTTGAATTTTGTTAGCATTTGTATGAATGTTTTCCTCCCCATCGCGTCGAAATTCTGCTTCAGCTCAGTCTGATTCAATTGCTTTGAGTAAACCACGTCGAAATTGTGCTACGTACAGGGACAAGGAAACTTCTCAGTTGTTCCACTCTCAAAGTGCTAGTAATCTCGACGAAAATTCGTCGAAGGACGGGGGAAATCGTCAAAATTTTGAAAATTTTTCGCAGTTAAGGAGAGCGAAGTCGTCTTCGCAAGTTGCTACCGGAAACGGTTCGTTGGGTCAGCAGACAAGCCAAAATTTGACAGATTCAACAATGGCTCGTCGTGACTACCTAGTTTGTTTCAAAAATAACATGAAGCCGTTTGAAGGCTCACAGAGTAAGGTGAAAATCACAGATTGGGTCAGAAATTTTGAGTGAATTGCCCGGATAAATTCAGTTCCGGAAGATCTCTGTTGTTGAATCTGGTCACGGCCTCAGTTTTTTCGCACTTGACAGAAATTGGGCTACCCAACGATTACGAGGCGCTCAAAGCTCTCATTTTCCGCCTCTACGAACCTTTCCCGGTAACAAAGGAACAGTGGGCAGATTAATTCTTCTCCCGACATCAGTTACCGAGTGAAAGCTCCCATATTTTTATTACTGACTTGCATTTGCTGGCCGTGAAAGTATTGCCGTTAAAACCCGAAAATCAGCGCTCCAAAAGAATTATAGAGCAGTTAAAAAATGGTCTCCGACCGGAATTGCGGCCCAAATGCATCTCAGTTTTGGCAGATGCTAAAAATTGGACTGGGGGCGGCATTGAAAATTTATCCCAAATCATGGATATAATTTTGGGAGTGGAGAAGGATTCACTGCTCGCTGAGGGGACAATGGCAACCGCTTCGGCTCTATTAGCAGGAGCTTGGAACGCTCCGTTGTTGCCAACGGAGTTTCCGACAGGACCAACCCCTGCTACTACGCCGAAACCCCCCACAGATGTATGGCCTCACGGCTAAGCGAATATTTTACTGTGACGAAAAATTTGGGTAAACAGGTGGCACAGTTTGTTTATAT
>JASANF010002553.1:0-10841 GCA_030248245.1 Trissonchulus sp. WLG1_4 | reverse complement strand
TACAGGTAGAACAGAATCAGGTACAGGTTAAGTTAGAAAGGAAGAATGGAGGGCCAGATGCGTCGTTTATGTTAGCTAATATATCGAGTTCGGATCAGACTTATCGTGTGTCGGCTATTAGTAAGTTAGAAGTTCCCCCTAATTGTAAGATGGTAGTAACGGCTATGGTAGAAATGCCCCAATTTTGTAGATTGTATGAAGCTGATTTTGAACCCTGTCCGTATAAGGAGCGTGGAAGTATGATTGTGCAGCCGGCTAGAGTGTGTGTGCGTAATAGAAGTGTACCTGTAGCATTAGAGAATTATGGTAACGACCCCATTACCATTTACGAAGGTGAAACCCTAGGCGCAGTAGAGAGAATGGATTATAGAAGTAGACAAGCAAGGCCCTTAAGGTATCCGCGCCAGCAGAAGTGTTTTCAGTTTATTAGGCCCAGAATGGAAGTGAATGAAGTTAATTATGTACCGTATAATAGGCGCCCCAAGTCGATTAAGGATCTGCCAGCCCCCTTTGAAGAGTTAGTTATTAGTGAGTCCCTAAGTAGTGAAGAGAAGTCCCAGTTGTTACAGTTGATAGCAGATAATAGAGATATATTTTCCCAGCACCCGTACGATTTAGGCAAGTGTAAGGTATTGAAGGCTTCTATAAACACAGGAGATGCAGATCCCATTTATTCACCCCCATATCGGTTACCGGTGCACTTGCGGAAAGCGCTCCAGGAAGAATTAACCGAGATGCTAAAACATGGAATGATTCGTCCCTCTCAAAGTCCCTGGGCATCTCCTATGTTATATGTACCTAAGCCAGGAGGAAAGCTAAGATTGTGTGTAGATTTTCGGGCCGTTAATAAGATATCGCAGCCAGATGTGTTCCCCATCCCCCGTATTGATGATACTATGATAGCGCTGAAAGGGTCTAAGTATTTTACGACGTTAGATTTGAATAAGGGCTTTAATCAGATATTGTTAGATGAAGGTAGTAGAAAGAAGGCAGCATTTAATACGTTATTGGGTCAGTTTGAGTATACCGTTTTGCCCTTTGGTTTGAAGTTAACCAGAGCCCTGATAAATTCCAATGCTTTTTATATAAAACTGATAACTGATAATTATCAGCTATCAGTAAATTAAGCAACGCGGTTTACTGAAAATTTACTGATAACTGATAATTTATCAGTGTTTTGTGCAACACGGCACTGATAACTGTTTTGTGCAACGGGCCCTAGGAATCTGAATTGTAAATTATTTATTTTTTATACATTTTTTTATTTTTTTCGGTTACAGACTTTTCAGAAGATTTTACCTTTTCGATGCAGAGACAATTTATAGACTTTCAGAGGAATGTCAGATAAACCTACCTATATACTATTTAGTATTTACAGATTACAGTTGTGCAAAACATGTGAATTTTCACTAAAACTTGTACGTAGAAAAAGTATCCAAACTTTGAAAAGCCAGTTACACTGGGTTAAATGCAGTTGGGGGGTTAATGGACCTATCTTTTGAGCAGAGCAACTAGGGGGAAGCATTTTTGCTTCAAAAACCTCTTTCATTTTTTGAATTTTCTGTGATATGACCCCCCGAAATCTGAACCCTCAGTGAGGGACCTTTCCGCAATTTTTTCGAAAACCAGTGTTTTTTCCGTTCTAATCGAGTTGAAATGGAGTCGGAATAATGTTTATATACAATTTTTTAAACAGAGGCACTTTAAGTTTTGTTCCGTTTCTGCCAAAAAATTGGCCAAATTCACCAGAAACGTCCAATTTTTTACCAAATCCAAACTGGGCCTCAATATAGGTTTGAAATTAGGCTTAGAATGGGGCTTAGGCTTAGGTTTAGTATCAGACTTAGGCTAAGGTTCAGGTTTAGGCATACATGTAACGGGGGCAAAATTTGGGGGGGCTCTCCGGCCAGATTTTGGGGACACACACTCCACCCCTGATCGACCAAAAAAACCTTAAATTTTGCGAAATTTTTTAAAATTTTCCCAAAAAAGTGCCTGTTTTACTAAATTTTGCCCAGATTTTGGGGACCCTCCCCCGATTTATACATCCCTTATACATGTATATATGGACTTAGGCTTAGGTATATATATATATACTAAACAAGTAGGCCCCAAAAGGGGCAAGGTTCCTTCCCGCGTGTCTACCTTTCAGGTTTAAATGAATTAGTTCTCTATTTCATACTTACCGTAAGCTGCTAATTGCTATACCTACTTCGTATCTTACTCTATTTTATAACTAGCTTATTCTAACTTAATCTAAATACGTAGTACGTACAAAAAAGTGCTGCAGGATGTTAAGCATCCAGCTGCACGAGCCATTTGGCTCAAAAGTGAGACTTTGATCTCAGCTGAGCAATTCAGCTCTAAGAACAAGAAGCGATAAACAGTGTTTTCTAATGGCTCTTATATACTGCTGGTGAAACATCCCGGTGCCGATTTTGAAAAAGTACATTGTTACAGCAGTGTACATCGATTATTGATTTTTCTGCATATACGCAGACAAAAATCAGCAGGCAGCTCCCAAGCTGAAAATACACGTAAAACATGCTGGCTATGCAGCCTGCTCAGTAGCGTTAAACGCTATGAGCAGTTAATTTCAAAACAATAGTTCCTTCTCTAGAAGGAACAAAAATCGAATTTTTCAGTAGCGTAGCCTAGCGAATTTTGCCAGCTGAGCCTAGACGATGGCTGGAATTCACAACCTAACACTAACACTAACTTTTTCCTTAAAAGCTAGTGAAACACTTAAATTTGGGCTCAAAACACTTAAAATGTTAGTGTTTCAAGCCCAAATTTAAGTGTTTCACTAACTTTTAAGGGAAAAGTTAGTGTTAGTGTTAGGTTGTGAATTCCAGCCGATGCCTTAAAACATCAAAACTATCCAAAAACAAAAGCCATTTTTGGCTTCAAACTTTGGCCTATGCTCACTTCCAAAAACACTGAAAATGCAATTTGCAAAGGGTCATAGCTAAGAAAATCCAAATTTGTGGATACACAGGAAAACCGGTGATTTTCTCTGAATCTTTCTCACCATCACTGATGATGAGTTTTCCATCATCTTTCTCATATGATCGAAATATGTCAGAAATAAGGCAGAAATTGAATCGAAAAGTGGAGAAAATATTACAGAAAAAATAGCAGCCGAAAAGTGGCGGAAAGTTGCACTAATTGAAGGAAATGTTGCAGAAAATTGAATGAAAAGTAGCAGAAATGTTGCAGAAACACTACTACTACTACTACTACTACTTTATTTCACTCCATAATAGAGGGCAGTAAACATTTTCACAGACGGGGCAAAAAAATAACAAAAAATTAATGCTAACAAAACAGAATAGCAGAAAAAAAACAGCCAAAAATAAATTCCATAGCAGGACGGAAAAAATAATAAAACAAAAAAACAACTCATACAATGAATCCAAAAACTAAATGAAAAGGTGTACAAAAAAAAGAAAATAATCAGACAACAGAAGCAGAAAGCATCGCAAAGGGAACATCAATCACGCACAAAAGCTATTAAAAATTCATCCATTTCATCTAACAATGCTTTAAATTTGACAGGTGTTTGGGCGCTCCAAATGTTTTTACCCGAGAGATGAAGGGAATTCCAAACTGAAATAACACGATAGGTAAAAAACTGTTTCTCTAGTTCGGTTCGACAGTGGGGTAAATCGAGCTTCCAAACATGACCTCTCGTACATATATCAGTAGTTAATTTAAAAAAGTCTGTAAACTGTAAATCAACTACATCAAACAGCATTTTGAAAACCATTACCAAATCTAATTTTAAACGCCTTAGAGACAATTTTTCTAAACCCAAAACTTTGCATCTTGTTTCGTAATCGATATTGGGCAGAATTCTCCTAGTAAAATTTCGTTGTACCGACTCAATTTTTCGTATATCAGATAATAAAAACGGATTCCAGACATTAGACGCATACTCCAAACGACTACGCACATAGCTCTTATATAGACCCAACAAAAAATCAATATCCCTAGTAGCAAAAGCCTTAAAAATCATATTTACCAGCCTATGCCCGTCAGCTGCTGTCAACCTACAATGCTCAGAGAACTTCAGATTTTCACAAAACATAACACCCAAATCCTTGAAATGCGTACTAGTCGGAATTTCTTGACCATGAATGAAATAACTGATTTTCAATAACTGAAATGTGTCCTAAATGTTGCAGAAAGTGAGAATTGTTCAAAATAAAGAGGAAATGAAGAGGAAATAAAACCGAAATATGAAGGAAATGGTTTTTTGAAATTTCCGTCACATTTCAGTCACTTTTTCAAAAGTTTTTTTTCCTGTGTCTGATCTCTAGCCCCCAAAATAGAAGTTTGTAGAATGAAAGCTTTAGCTGGAAATCAGACTTTGTCCAAAAAATAAACTTTACATGATTTTTTTTGCGCAAAATTGGATTTAACTAAAAATACTTGGTCAAATAAAACCCTACTGCTACCACTGAAAGAATAACCTCTAAGCTACTAAATGCTGGGAAAATTTTGTAAATCGGTTCAGGCTTCGAAAAGTTACAAAACTTTTTAGGACAGGCTGATTGGAGCGTTAGACCACAAGTAAGGTTCAGTTCAAATTTCGGGCTATAGCTGCGAAATTCTTTAAAATATAGAGCTGGTTGGGGTATTTTACAAGAAAGGACGTGTTTTACAAGAAGGATGTTGATTCTAAACTAGACGCATTGCAGCAGCAGATCAAAAACTTGAGTTCTTGCGTCAGCCAAATATGCCCATCACCCACAGGGCCTCGGCCGTTGGCCGATTTTCAAGCTGAAATACAAGAAGCTCTAGAAAAAGAGAAGAAGAAAAATAATGTTGTCATTGTAGGTTTGCCTGAAAGCGACACCGATACAGTGAGATCTGTCCAAGATCAGGAGTTTGTAGCTGAAACGTGCCGTAAACTCAATGTTGACTCAAATGATGTTTTGGACGTTTTTCGCGACGGCCAGGTGCAACCACCACAGCGCGGTCGAATCTACTCTCGTATCCTTAAAGTCTTTTTCAGATCAGGAAAAGCAAAGGGCAGCTTTTTGCGTGGCTTCAAGGACACTTTGCCCAATGGTTCATCCACCTATGTACATGTATGCCCGCCATGACCTAACATACCGCCAACGACAGGAAGACAAGGCTCTGCGAGCTCAACTATTCGGGCGGCCCATCCCAACCTTGACATCCTGATCCGACATGGCCAAATTATCTACCGAAGCACCCAGAAGCCGTATGAGGAAAATGAACATGTTGCTGAACTATACGATGAAACGTCAAACTAAAAACTGCTGGCATCCAAAAACCGCCGCCCCAAAATAAATTTTTTAAACGTCCCATTCGGATACTTTTTTTCAATGCTCAGTCACTGTTAGGTAAAATGCAGGTATTTAAAGCTGAGATAGATATCTTAACACACGGAAGTGGAGCACCCGATTTAATACTTGTGACTGAGACATGGCTTAAGGGGGTAGTGTCGCGAAAGCAGTCGATTTTGCGCGACTGTAAAACTTTTTCAGTGAATGATAAAACAATGTTCTTTATATATTCTATAATATGTGTCAAAGTGAATATTTTCGCCAAGTTTCAGCGAAATTGATGCAGCATCCAGTTAGCAGTGAAGTCGCAAAGTCGGAAAAATGACGTTTTGAAAACCTATTCACATTCGATAATTTCGTCACAATTATAAACTTTTTGTTTAAATTCTTTACACAGACTAAAATCACATATGCTCTAGTTTATGCACACAAAATTTAGTGCAAAATTGCTTGAGTGGTTGTGGAGTAATACCTGTTTGAACTGTGAAGCTCTGCGTAAACTGTGAAGTACTCACAGCAATAATGATAAATTGTGAAAAATTTAGACGCTTATTTTAAAATCAAAAGAAAAACGAGCCTTTATTTTTTATTCTTCTTATTGGTCGCAAAAAACTTCGCGTCAAAACATTATATGTACTTCACAAGCTGGCCAATCTGATATCTGGCTTGATTTTTTGAACTTTCATGTCCCTATTGTGTGATGTCTGGCTTACAAATGGTGATTGGTGCAAAACATTGGTAGATATTGGTAGTCTGGTGTCTGGCAGTATTTATTTGACACCATATAGCATTTTACTAGTTTGTCAGTGAACGTACATTTTGAAAACAAAAAGCTCTCCTTTTGCAACTAATGAGCAAAACTGCTTTGGCGACACTACCCCCTTAAACCGGAAATTCCTGACAGTATGATACACATTTCTGGATATGATATCATACGCATTAGATAGGCGTGAGCGTGAACATGGTGGCGTCTGTGTTTTTATTGCCAAAACAGTTACTGTTTGCCCGCTTTCCTCTGTCACTTTTGATGGCTATATTGAATGCATTTACTGTGTGCTTCATAGCAATAACGTGTGTGTTGATTTGGGGTTAGTATATAGGTCACCCAAAACTCCAAAAAATTGCGACGAAAAATTTACCGATTCGTTAGAATCCTTCCTGGGCAGAAATCATCAAGTAATATTATGTGGAGATTTCAATCTTCCTACTGTTGATTGGAATCTCTGTTATTCTCGGTCTGCGCGTGAACAGAAATTAGTTGACGTTTTCACTCAGCATGGCCTAGTCCAGGCTGTTGACGAGCCAACTAGAGGTGGGGCTATTCTCGATTTAGTTTTAATAAGCGATGTTTTGCTTTTAACTCAGTTTGTGACCCAGTTGCTAATAGTGACCATTTTTCTGTGCACTTTAACTTAAACTTAAAAATTACTGGACATGTCGAAACAGAAAAGGTGTTTCTGTACAGTAAGGCAAATTACAATGTTATGAATGCTTTTCTTTTATCAGTTGAGTGGGAAAATTTGTTGGGAAACGAGAGTATTGAATCGATGTGGAAAATCTTTCGCGACATATTAATGTATGCTGTTCAATGTTATGTGCCAACAACTGTGAATAATCGAAAATGTAATGTTGGTTTTCATATTAAGCGAGCCTTTGCAAGAAAACAACGACTCTGGAAAAACTACAAGCGCCTGAAAACCGCCAGCTCATTTTTAAAATACTCGGAGGCGGCAAAAACTACCCGGCGTTTACTTCGCCAAGAAGCTTTCAAATTTGAGCAGTCCTTGTTGACTAAAAGAAACTCAAAAACTTTCTATAGTTATGTAAATTCGAAACTAGTCTCAAAAGATAGTGTTCCTGTCTTGATAGCTAACGGTGAACATGTGGTAACCGACCTGGCAAAAGCCGAAATTCTAAATAGGCAATTTGAATCTGTTTATCAGGACGACAACAATGTTTTGCCGGAATTTCCTAGTCTGTGTAGTGATCACGATTGTCTTGTTGATGTTGATATATCTGTTGATCTTGTTTTGCGTCATTTGTTAAAACTTCCTAGTAAGACTTCTCGGGGGCCTGACGGCTTGCCATCGATTTTGCTGAAAAAAGTTGCACATGCCATTGCTTTTCCATTGTATACAATCTACAGAAAAAGCTTGGACATGAAATATTTACCTGAGGAATGGCGTCTCGGTATAGTGATACCAGTGTTTAAACGCAAAGGAAGAAATTCTAACCCTGAAAATTACCGACCTATTAGTTTAACTGTTGTTTGCTGTAAAGTTCTGGAATCTATTATATGTGAAAAGTTGTCACAGTTTTTAGCTGAGCGCCATTTGTTAAAAAACTGCCAACATGGGTTTCTTTCCAACAAGTCTACTCTGTCTAACACGTTGCAATCTTTACACGACTGGCACCTTGCTAAAGACTTGGGTAACCAAGTTCACGCTGTTTACATAGATTTTGCACGCGCTTTTGATTCTGTATCGCATGCTAAATTGTTATTTAAATTGAATATGGGGGAGAAAAGAGGAAAGGGGGAGTTGGGGGAGGGGGGGGGGGGGGAGTGGGGGGGGGGGGGAGGGTTGGAGGCCGGGGGGGGCGGCCGGGGTCCGAGCTTCTGCGATTCTGTTCTTTCTTTATATTTGGGTACTGCGGTCTCTTTTAATAAGGGGGAGGGGGGGACGGGGGGGGGGGGAGAGGGCGGGGCCGCAGGGTAGGCCCAGCCCCGTAGCGGGATCGGAGGCGGGGGAGGGGGCCGGGCCCGGGGCGGGGGGTGAGCACGTCAAGTCCTCCGGGAGGGTGGGGGTGTGGTGTGTGGGTGGGTGGAAGTTTTTCGGTGTGGGGCGCGAGGGTGAGAAAGGTAAGGAGAGCGCGGTGGGGGAGGGGGGGGGAGAGGGAGACCGGGGGGTCGGGTGAGGGGGGGGGCGGGCAAGAGAGGGTGTGGGTTGGGAGTGGGGCGTGGGGAGAGAGACAGCGCGGGAGGGGGGGGGGGGGAGAGAGGGGAGTGTGGGGGGTGGGGTGGGGGGGCAGGGGGGCGGGCGAGGGGCGCGGGTGCGCCGGGGGGCGCGGGCGGGGGCGGGAGGGGGGGAGAGAGTGGGGGGGGGGGGTCGAGGGGGGCAGGGGGGGGCGAGGGGGAAATGAAAGATAGGGAGAGGGGGGGTGGGGGGGGGGGGTGGGGTGGTGGGGTGCCTGACCTCGAAGAAGGGGGGCGCGGGCCGGTTTCCCCGGGCCCCCATTTCTTTTTTTTTTTTCTATTTTGGGCCTCCTCTTTCTATTCAACATATGCATGGAATACGGGGGAAATTGCTGAATTGGATCCAGTCTTTTTTGCAAAACCGAAACCATAAAGTTAAAATTGGGAAAACATTTTCCAGCTTAATACCTGTCCGAAGTGGAGTACCCCAGGGTTCTGTTCTGGGGCCTCTCCTTTTCCTACTGTATATTAACGACTTGCCTGATCAGTGTCTTTCGAGTGAAGTTCAACTTTTTGCGGATGACGTCAAAATTTACAAAGTTTGTCCGCAACTGTGTCAGTGCGAAGCCCTTCAAACTGATCTCGATAGAATTTTTGAATGGTCTCAACAGTGGCAACTGAACATTGCTTTTAACAAATGCTCTGTTTTTTGTATTGAAACCAATTGTAATCCCGTTGAGTACTATATTGACGGAAACGTCATTGAAAAAGTGAACGATGTAAACGATCTTGGACTTACTTTATCATCGAATCAAAAATCGTCTGTTTATTGCTCAAAAGTTAGCAAAAAAGCTTTAAGTCTGGTGAACCTGTATTTTAGATGCTTTACAGTGCGCAACCGTAAGCTAATGCTTCGCTTTTTCAATACGTACGTTCGCCCTGTTGTTGAATACAATACTCCAGCCTGGTCTCCCTACCTTTTAAAAGACATAGATGTTGTTGAATCAGTTCTACGATCCTTCACCAAACGGATCCCTGGTCTAAAAGATGTCTCATATCCTGATAGACTTCGGTTCCTTAGGCAACACAGTCTTGAATACAGGCGAATTGTAAACGACATAACTTTTTGTTATAAACTGTCGAACGGCTATATATCTGTAGAATACGTCAAATATTTTACTTTAATTGGTAACACGGGAACACGAGGACATGCTTTACGCCTACGACCAGTCAAAATACCGCGACTGGATGTCACGAAAAACTTTTTTTCTTGGAGAATTTGTGATATCTGGAACAGTTTGCCGACGAGTGTAGTATCTGCTACATCGCTGTCGCAATTTCGATCAAAGCTCAGCAATGTAGATCTAAGCTGCTTTCTAAAGGGACGGGGTGTAAGATGACCAGCAGTGGCCCTCCCCTTCCCTCTAAGTGAATGTTTTTGGTTTTGTTGTTTGTTTGTTTGTTGAATGTTTGTGTTGTGTATTATACACTTGTGCGGGTTTATATATACGTACTTTATTTGCTTTAATTTTTGTTTTGTTTCCATGCGCATACATTTTTGTTTTCATTCACTTAATAAATTCTTTCTTTCTTTCTTTTAGTGCAGCAAAGTTATTTTTGATGCTTCTTTGCAGGTTTTTCCTTCAAATTAGGCTTCGGCCGGTATTCATAAAAGTCGTGATAAAAAGCTCGGCTTTTTATCCGTAAGTCTGGCTTGAAAAAGCCGGGATAAAAAGCTAGGCTTGTGGGCAAGCCTGGATTTTTATCCAAGCTTTTTCTCAATCCAGGCTTGTTCAAGCCTGGCTTTTTATCCGAGCTTTTTGGGGTTTCTGAAAAAATCAATAAAATACATAACTGAAAATATTTTCAATTAACTGATTTAAATCAGTTTTTGGCGATAAGTTCAGTTAAGTTACAGTTAAATTAACTGCCTGTGTCACCAAATCAGTTTAAGTTAAATCAATAAAGTTTAACTGCTACGCAAAATGTAATCAGTTAAGTTAACAGTTAACTTTAACTGATTACTAAAATAAAAAAGTAATCAGATATCAGTTACATAACTGAAACAACCCTATCCTACACTGTAGTTTATTGTCTTCGTGGGTAAGCTTTTTTCTTGTTTGTAGAGCTGATTTCTAGAGCTGATACAAAAGAAGTGATTAAGCAACACAGGAAAACATACAAACATACAAAACATGTAAGTACATTACAGGATGTTATTGCTTATATGTCCCAGCTTGGATTGTTAAAGAAGAATTTTTGAAAGAATTGAGTTGATATGAGATCACCAAGTTTTTTTGTGATGCAAAGCAGACCAACTTGCTGTTGCTTGGATTAGTCTACAAACGTAAATTTTGTCAAAAAATAGCTTTGGGTCCTCTTTGTCGAAGGGGGGGGGGGCAGAGCCAAAGGGGGGGGGGCGGGGCCCGGGGGCCCCCATTGGTTACGCCACAGTCAGTAGCGTACCCAGGATTTAGCGAAGGGGGGGGCTGAACTGATGGTCGACGACCGGGGGGGGGGGGGGGGAAAGGGTGAAAACGCACACGCAGTCCGCGGCAGTCTGCAGAAAGTTCAGCTTTTTAAATTTTTTTTACTGATTTCATTGGGCC
>JASANF010002551.1:0-17808 GCA_030248245.1 Trissonchulus sp. WLG1_4 | reverse complement strand
ACGTATGTTCAAATGCTTTTTAATCGCACAAACCCAGGGTTTTATCCGAAAATTGGCATTCCCCTATTAAATTTATTTTTTATAGTAAAAAACGGTAAAGCGTCAAGTGATGAAACTGGGTACACTTGAAGGTTCACACTGCGAAATTTTGTCGGATTTCACAAACATTTCACGGCCAATTTTTTCAAACTTTTTTATTAATTTAATCTTTAATATAAATTCAACATAGAAAACCCCTGAAATCAAATTTCAAAATTTCAAGTCCAAGTTTGAAGTCAATTTTTTTGGTGACAGAAACCTTTCCTCAATTCAAACATACATAAAAAAACACCGAAAAGGCTACCTGCCCCCAAGCAGAATCGCAGGCAATTAAATGTTTACCAAAGCCTGACTCAACAAACAAGCGAAGTTGTGCAAATCACAGAAAATGTTTGAAAACTACTTGGCTTATTTAATAGGTTGAATAAGTTTGAGGTTCGTCTTTCCTGTTTTGTGAAGTGCCCTCAGTTCACTTTACAAAGCCTGACCCTGTTTGGTGTCGCAAATGTATGTCACTAACGAAATTCAGGTCAACCTCCAAAAGTGGACTGAAAAATTTTCTTAAATTTCTTAAAAGTTTATATAAATGACAAAAGCAAGACCAAATTAAATTTGACTCGACCTATGGGGGCACAAAATTGTAAGCGGTTAAATTAAAACTAATACTTTTAACTAATGTTTTATTTTATGTTAAAATTAACCATGATAAATTTTTACATACACTTTTTAATAAACGAAATTAAAAAAGTATTTATGTTTTGGACGTTCTTAAAAAATAACACTATGGGTACTTAAATTTAATTCGCATCATAAAATTACTTAGTGACCGTTTTAAAATAAAATTAAAAAAACTGTAATCTGCTTAAAGTAATATCACTTCGGGTATTGTTAAAGTAGAAAAAACTTGTCAGGTTAAGTTGTTGTGGTTGAGTAAGGTCGAAATTTTGTAAAGAAGGCCCAAATTTGACTCTGAGTCAAAAATAATTCAATTCCGTTATTTTGCAGTGAAGTTTACGGCCTATTATTTTTTCACTTCAATAATATCAACTGAATAGCGGATCTTTTTAAAACTCAGCGAAAATAGAACGGTATTTCACAAAAAAGCAAAAAAAGCTTTCAAAATAGAAGGATCAGGTTAATCAAAAAGAAATTTTTCACTCACGAATATTAAAAACTAATGTCGGTCGATTCATGTTCAAACTGTTCAGCTAAAAAAATTAAGAAAAAAATCACACCAAGAAAATGTGTTCGGGGAAATAAGTGTGTATACCTATTAGTATTATAGCTGAACGTTATTTCCACCAAAGACTGAATTTTTGTGCAATTGTACATAGTGCCTTTTTCACGCACTTTTGCTCAGATTTTTGGGACCCTCCTCCACGGATTTGGAAGTATGCGGAGGGGGATACATACCCCCTGCCTTCAGATGTATATGTAAACAAATTAAATCAAAAACATTAATATGACTGCAATATATACTTAAAAGATAGAAAACAATTTATGACTACTATTTACTATTTTCAAGAAATCCCGAGACGAAAAAAGAAATGAAGTTTTCCGTTAATCTTGATTAACTGAATTTTGATTGGTTAGATCTTCGGTTTTTCAATTTCCCGCGGCGATAAGTGACAACGCCGTGAGAGTTTGTGCTTCTTACGACCACGGCGGATTTGGGGGGGGCGCGACCAGACAAAAACGCAAAACATTTCAAATTTTCGCCTAAAAATGAGAAATTTTTGCCTAAAAATGAAAATCTTGGGAAAATTTTAATAATTTTCGAGATTTCTTAGTTTTTTGTTTATATTTCGAAGCACTTTACCGCTATCTGCAATAATTTTTGAATTTTCGGAGCATCTTTAGCAACAGCAGAAGGGGGTGCTTGTCCATTCTCAACTTTGGTGGCTGCACCCCTCGAGACCCCCATGTACATCTGATTATTATGCATACCTATACTGGCGTGATTTTTCAATTTTGACGACTGAGCTAACAACAAGCAGCAATTTTATGCAAAATTTATTGAGTTTTATCCATGGTCACAGCATAATTGAAGTCATGACCAACAGTCATTGCAACATATAATCGGTAGATTAGACCTCAGCTGGAGGAAGTCCCTTCAAAGGAAGTTTAACCTGTCGCTCACATTATTTCAACTTTTACAAAAGTTTTTGGTATTTTTTTAAAACATTTGTAAATTTTACGTTAATTTTACAAATATAGTTTTAAATAATTATGTTGAAAAGGATTTCCCTATTTTGTGAAAGAAAAAAGAAAAAAAATGGTGTAGAGGATCAAGCCTGGGACTTGTGTGTGGACTTGGAGAATGCTTAACAACACTGCAAGACTGCACCCAACAGAACCCCCAACTCTGTCAACCCCAAAAATTATTCTTTTCTCTTAAGTCTATCTCATTCGACCCACACACGGTTTTCTGACGTGACTGATAGGGTTTGCCAACCTCAAGAACCTAAGGCACAAATTCCGACTAATCAACCCACCACAGGGCTTTAGCAAAAACAAATATCTGTTCGGTTAGTGCATGTCTGTGTAGCTATCAAATCAAGGTGTTTGCGAGAAAAAAACACGGTGCATTCATGGCTTACAAATTTACACCATGCTATAAAATGCTTAAGTTTGGTTTATACCTGTCCGTATTTGCGTCTATAAGCTAGTACAGACTCACAGTTGTAAATGCAATCTGTTTCAGTCTTCCAGTCTAGCTCATGCACCCGAAATTAGTCTCTGATCGACGAAGTTTTGCACAGCAACTACTTGAACATTAAGCTTGCAGAATAAACGACAACGACACTGTAATAAACGCGTACTTGAGATACCAATAAAACTGTTATGCCAAAATAATTACCATTTTCTGGGAAAGCAATTGTTTTCAAATACATCCATTCAAAGTTTTGGGATGACTTTTTTTGTTGCTGCTTGTTTTGAAGAATTCTGAAAGTAATTAAATATAGTTTATCTAGTTTTCAACAATTGAAGCGTCAGTCAATAAAAAATTATGTTTAGGACTTTAAAAAACAATAGAAAACGACTAATTTGGCCATTTCTGTCCAACAGTAAGCTAGCTAGCAACAACAAACCGAAGCTAGCTGGCTGGCCGCCTGGGCCAGCTCACACACACATTACAGAAAAATTACACACAAACACGCTCACAAACTTGCCACAGTGATTACATGTAAGACGTGCAATTTACGTAGGGCAAAACAAATGTAAAGTCCTGTCGCTACTGAGGTAGCGACATGAAGAATGGATGAATAGACGTACATAAAAGCTCCGATAGAGTGGATTACCTTACACGTTTTGAAAAGCTTGAAAATTTTGTCACAGTAAGACCCCCGCTATTTCAAAGGGGGACCATTTCAATTTTATTCAGTGTCAAGTTTTCCTAATATTAAGCCACTAAAGTTAATTCAGTTAATCCAGTCCAAATATATATACTATTTAATGAGCACACCGGAGGCATTATCCAGATTTCAATTTGGCTGAAGAGATTAATTTGGTAACGTTGAATAAACCAAATAAGTTTAAATCTAATCCGAAAAATCCCTTTTTAGATAAGACCCTATCAAAATTCACAGACACCAAGACGTCTTTAGTCTGTTTCACACAATGTCGAAAAACGTGAGGTGGCTGTGGCATCGTGTGGCACCCCACGCGTTTTCCCCATCGTGTGAAACAGGCTTAAAAATATTACGCAATACTGGCAGCAGACTAAACTAAAATTGAAATTTGGTGGGGTATTTTTATGGTAGCTGTGTTCTGTAGTGCGTTTCGTCAAAAAATAGGTTAGTGCAATTGAAAATTGCAGAAAAAATATTGATAATAGAAAACAAGTTAAGAATAGAACAGTTTCCCGTAGAAAAATCCAGCAATAAATTTTTAGTCTGAATTTCAGAAGGCTATTGAAAAAATGTCACTCCAAAAGCCCTTAGTAAGAAATTACATAAAGCCAATATTTTTTGGCCCAACCTATTTTTGCATGCTGAAACTTTGCATAAAAATTAAAATTGACGTTATAAAACTTGACATGACGGATTGTTACAACTTTCTACTATTTTCTGAAGTGGTTACAAAAAATTACAGCATTAGCCCTCATTATACGGTAGACCTGTATTCGCATTGAGGGGGATTTTTTGCAAATTTTCTTTTAGAAAATTTTCAATTTAATCCACCACTAAACTCGAACCGTCTCAAAATGATTACATCAAGTAGTTCATCGAGTGCAAAATTGTGTACCGTAAAAAATGAAAAAATGGCATATAATAATAATTTTTTCAGTGGGAATTGTATTTAACTTTGTTAATGCAAAACATTCAAAGATTCGATTCCAATTGATTTTTCAGATCCTCAAAACTCCGCTAGGGCAACAAAGAGTACATAACAAGGGGATATAATGAATTAGAAATTCTCACAATTACGATATGCCATTATGTACTATAGTCTAACCAAAAGTGGCTGCACCCTCACCCTGAAACAAGGCCATACGAATTATTCAGTTAGGGCATTACCTGATTAAAGGGTTAATTATAAAAGGACTAAACTGTTTAAAATTGAAGCTGCAAAATGCCATTCCAAAATCTCCGGATCTAAACGGACTTAACTTCTAGCGCGCTGTTTTTTTTTTTTTTTATATTTATAGTATCTATATATTATAGTATAATTTTATAATTGTTTTATGAAAAAAAAAAAAATAAATTTATTATTTATAAATT
This sequence comes from Trissonchulus sp. WLG1_4, assembly GCA_030248245.1. Taxonomy (NCBI): domain Eukaryota; kingdom Metazoa; phylum Nematoda; class Enoplea; order Enoplida; family Ironidae; genus Trissonchulus; species Trissonchulus sp. WLG1_4. Next base: position 13,045 of record JASANF010002551.1, on the reverse strand, counting down.
TTTTTTATTTGTTATATATTTTTTTTTAATTGTTTAGATTTGAATAATATAAATATATATATAATATAAATATAAATAATTTTATTTTTTTTTTAATTTTTTTATAATTTGTTTTTTTGAAGTAGATTTGAGTGGGTTTTTTTGTTATTTTGTAATTGAATAATTGTAAAATTAAATATTTGAAAATTATAGTATAGTTTTAATTTAATTTTTTTTTTGAATAAGTATAGAATAAATTCTAAATAAATATTAATATAATATGTTAATCCGATGCTTAATATATTAATAAATGACTCTTATAAAAGTTAATGAAAGAAATATTTTCTAAAATGATTTTCTAAATTATAGAATGTAATTAGTTTATATAAAAAAAATATTAAAATATAAGTAAAAAAATAGTAATAAAATTATAATTGAGTAAATAGTTTAATAATTGAATAATAAATAATATAAAAAAAAAAAATAAATAGAAATCTAGAAAAAAAAAAAAAAGTATAATATAAATTATCTTTTTATATAAATGAATGAATATAGATTATTGATATATTGATTAGAAGAAATTAGAAGTAAATTGATTATATTAGTATTGTTTTGTGAAAATATTAAATCTATAATATGTTATCTCAATATTATAAAATATAAATAATAATATTAGAGATATCCAATAATAGAAGATAATTATTAGTAGGAATCTAAGAAGAGAAAAAAATGTGAAAAGAATATTAAATATATAGTAATCTATAAGTAGAAGAGTATATAGAGAGATAGTAATATCGAATTATTAGAAGAGTTTATGCCTTATAAATATGAAATTTTTGGCTTGGATAGAAATATATGCATAATGTGAAGTAAATAAAGTTGAAAAGAATAAGTATAATTGAATAAAATATAATATGTATATATTTGTTATAATTATATATATATATTTGAATCTGAATATAATTACTAGAGAATATATAAATATTAGGTAATCAACATTTTAGTTTTCATAAGAATATTCTATGTATTCTTATAGGTGATTAAAAGGATTAAAAAATGAAAAAATATGATATTATAGAAGAATTATATATTGTTATAATAAGTAAATATCTCTTTTTCAGTTTTGAATATCTCAGAATTTATTAAATTTTAAATTATGAATATATAAAATAATATATACTTATCTAGTTAATTAAATTTTTATTAATGAATAAATGCTTATGTGATGTATTTTATCTTTCTAATGTAAGTAAATTATATCGTGATGTATGTAACCTAGAAAATGCTAAATAGTATTAACATATTTAGAAATTAGTGTTAATTTGTTAAGAATTCTGTATAATATAGATTTGTATATGTTTACATGAATAGCTATACTAAAGTAAATAGTATTAAAGTATATCTCTATAATGGAAATAAGTAAAAAAAGCTAATATGATAAATAAGAATGTGTAATATGCTTGTCTTTATTTTAAAATAATATGTATTTTATTAGAATTTTTTTTTTAAAAAGCTTTTATTTGAGAATATGGTATCAGTGTCTGTTTTGTTGATATAACTTCACTAATTTCTATAAAATTGTAGGAAATGCTGTGTGTTGTTTTGTTTAATATCCTTTAATCATATAATTAAATTTGTGTTTTTTCTTGCTTATTTGTTAAGAAGAATAATCTTAAAAAAATCTAATTGTGTAATAATAAATATTTGATAATATGTAATAAAATGACGATAAATTAAATAAGAAAATATCTAAAAGTCTACTTCTGTATGAAATAGTAGAATGGTATCTATATGTAGTACTAAAGTACTAAACTTGTAAATTTATGTAATGTGTATAATCTGTTTATGTTAATGTATATGAATGTATTTATTAATGTAGGGTTTATGATAATTATATCTATAAAAATGTAATTAGAATATAAATATAATATGTAATGTGTTAAATGTAACCTATAAAGAAAAAAAAAGAATGATCTCTAATTATGTAATATTACCTCAAATACTAAGAAACTACTAATAATTAAAACTATAAAAAAATAAACTTTCTTAAGAAAAAAAAAATAAAAAGGAAAATAATTTATTTGAAAGGAAAAAAACAGAGTCCATCAATCTTATTATAAATATACTCCTTTTGTATTATTATAAATATACTTTAATTATTTTATGTATAGTCTATAAATGTAAAAAATCTATAAAAAATTATATTATTAAGAATTTTAAAAAAAATTCTAAAATTAATTCCTAAAAAATTCTATCTATCTTAATTCCTCTACCTTAATTTCTCATGATACTGTTGTTATGTATAAAAGAATAAAAATATTAAATATATAATTTATCTATCAAAAATATAATTAATCAAATCTAATACTATATTGTCTTTTCTTATGTAAATGTCTTGAAATAAAAAAACTTAATTAATATCTCTCTAAAGAGTAACTAGCTGCGTCTTGTTGAGATGACACTATAAATGTCTATACTATATTGTTAGTATTTCTCTCTCTTGCGAAGTCAATGCTGTATACGGAAACATGGAAGTGTGCGTAATGAAGTTCATATCGCGAAGTAAGAACTAAACTAAATCCTTGGGTTGATACCATAATATTATGAAATATGCCATAAGCTAAACATGTGATACAGACATAAAGGAATAAAGAGAGGGACGGGTAGGGGGGCGGGGCGGCCTCTTAATTGTTAATCAGCAGGGGCAGCGGTCGGATTGGAGACATATTTCAATAGAATAACCATCTTCGGGAGTATCTACATATGCTTCTGCCTTAATATACGTGGCCTTCTGCTCTTGGAACCTTTATAGCAATTTCGGGCGTATGTATGAATATCTCCGGGGTAGAACTATGCTCCTTTCAGGGGCAACTTGTTTTTCTGCTTCTGCTGAGCTTTTCCCCTGAACCCTAAGTAATGGGGGTACCGTTCAATCTCCCATATTTAAATGTGGCGGCGAGTGATATGCTTCGTTAAATTAATTTATTACATACTTGCTCTGTATTATTTTGATTTATAAATGCAATTAAATTTGGCGAGATAATGACATAAGTTCTCACTTCTGGCAGCAGCTTTGTCGTGAATATGTGTCTCAAAGTCAAACGCGACCGAAACATTATTGCCGTATGTGACCTCAGATACTCGTGACGATTCAGACAATTGGTTTACAATCAGTTCTAAGAAGTGTTGCATTCTTCTAAAATGGCCCGGAGTGGCAGCTGATGAGTCAACGATAAATTCCATATCAATTTCATGGTCTCCGCATGTGGCTGAAATAATAAAGCAACTGACCGTCTGGAGATAAATGTTCGATAAGTGTATACGTGTTGTTTTTTGTGGTTTTCTCACAAGCGATCATTTCGTCAATTTGTATTTGTTGTCTTTTGTCGGGTTTATATTTATCTTTCTGTAACTTCTGCAAACAATGTGCTGTTACTGTGCAAACGAAGTACTTAAATTGTTACGTCAACGGCATGTTAAGCCGCTGAATTATTTTGGTCTAGTCTACGTCGATTTGTTTGCTTTACTTATGATCATTTTGATAAATTAATGTTTTTTTTAATATTAAAAGGTACATTAAGTTGACTGTAACATTTCGTTTACTGATGACAGTTTCGGTTTTAGCAGCAGGGTAAAACTTCACTCTTGGTCTCAATTGCAAAACCCGTGATTAAGCTAATCTTTCTTTTCGATCTAAACTTGTCTTTGTTGTAATAACCGAGAGTGTCATCATTTAATTTAAAGCTTATATGTTACTTGTGGCGAATCCTCCAGCTGCCCCAGGACTGTCTAAAAACATAGATTATGTGATAGTGTTTAAACTAATTTTTAATGTTTGAGCAAGGTTATTTTTCTAGGTTGCTCAATTTTACTGAGTATGTCAAAAGAAGGTCACTGGTCAAGCAGTTTTGACCAGGACAGTCTGTCAAGAAATTATGTACGAAGTTGAACCGACGCCATATGACTGCCCTAATAAATTTTTTCATTCATTAACCACGCTCAAAGGTTTTGTTAAAAATGTTGGTTTTAACAAAAGCGTTATCTGCAATTGTTTTTTCAGAATGTACCATAACACTTTCGATAACACAAATTATACACTGATCGGCGAACAATTACCTCCCCAGCTGCTCCAGTCACCCCAGTTGCTCCAGTCACCCCAGTCACTCCAGCTGCTCCAACTGCTACCTCCACCGCTGCCTTTCCGACCACCGCCGAAACCCAGACTAAAGTCGCCTCCAAAATTGAATGAAGCATCTGGAATTCAGAAAGGCGAAACAGAAGTTATTTGAAAAAAACAAACAGAATACTATCACAACAGCCCTGTAAAGCTTTGAAACTGTCTAAATATTTTTATATTTATATGAAGCTGCTTGAATATTTTTATAATTTAGTTTTCCAAAGAGTTGAAATTCATTGACAAGCCCCCCTCAGACTTGACCGATCTGGTCAAGCCGTGGACTTGCTGTTAAAAAGAGGAGCCCTTAAACTGTAAAATTAGCCCACTCCTAGTGGCTGAATATACACCAAAATTAGACCTACAAAAATAAAGGAAAGATAATGTGGAACATTTTCACGTTGAAATTGACACTAATAGTAGCTACAGTATTGCTGTGAAGTGATTTTGTTTTTTTTTCAGTTTCATACAAAAAAGATTCAAAAAAAATGTGCTTATGAAGAAAACTTATTTATACATATAGTATTATATAGCGTATTGACCTATAACTTAATGTGAACTTTTATGAGTGAGCGTTCTTTCTTACCGGTGACTACGATGTATCCATAGACGTGTAGCCATCCCAGAAGCCATCGAAGGCTTCTTGGTTCGATCAACATTTCTAAATACAAAATTTATTTATTTGTCTTAACAACTTGTGAGCAATAATGTTTCACTGGTCGTACTTACTAGATTAGTTCAAATATAGTTTTCCTCACAGACTGAAAGCATCAGGTACTTGTGTATAATTTGTATATGTATAAACTTGTATACTTATATTCTGTTTATGGCTGATATATGTACGACTACCCCACTCTCGGCTTTAATTAACTTTTGTTGCACTGTTAGACGATTTTCATTCTCCATTTTAGCTTAAATGGGTGGAATTCACAAAGCGCGTTCAACTTAGACCCAGTCTAAGTCTTAGATTGCGTTTAAACGCAGTCTAGCTAAACGAACGTTTAAACCCAGTTTAAGTCTACATAAGATTAGCGTGTAAAATTTGTTCTATTTTCGTGCTCTAAATTTTACCATGTTCTATGCCTGATGCACGAACTCAATCTAAATTAAACGTTTCTTTCAACTTAAACGCTTGCTAGTGTTAAATTTAGACTAGCCTTTTGGGTAGTCTAATGTTAGTCTAAGTGTTTTTTATTATTTTGCAGAAGTGTTTTTGGACTTTTTTGCATTGTATGACTGTTTCAGTTAGTTACTAGTTTTACTGTAACTATAACTGCAATTAAATTAAAGTAAGTTACCTAAAATTACTTAAAAAGTTTAATAAAAGTCATTGATTTTGAACTTAATTTAAACTAACGCCTGAGCTTTATTTTAACTGTAAGTTTAACTTAAATTGATGCCTTGGCACTACCTTAACTTAAGGAAAATGGTTAAACTTTTTACCCATTTTCTGGACCCGTAATCCGCACTGATTACCAACGTTTGTTTTATCATTTACCTAATAACTAGCTTATTTAATAATAGGCAAATATGCTACTAACTACGTAATTAACTTAAATTTTGAATTAACTTTTATTAAAATGTAATTTTATGAAATAAATAAACCGCATTGTCGGCACGTATTAAAGCAAAATGTTCTGCACTAGAAACTAAAAAAGAATGAAATCTAAGAATTTTGTTAGACGAGCCCGTATAACTAAACAGGCTTTGTAACGTTTTAGATCGAGTCTCAACGTTCGCTCAAGGTAGCGCTCAGCAACTAAACTCATGTTCGGCGCTCAGCTCATGCAATAAATAGCAATACCACTTTAATTGTACATCAAAGAGACATCAAAAAAACTTATTTAGAATACAGTTCAGCACTTTAATGTCAATGTGTCAAATTTTATGACCATGTCGAATTTCGTATTCACATTAATTGTGTTTTTGACCTAGATCAGCGAAACTTCAACCGATTTTGACGATCTTGGTATCAATAGAAAGATCTTTCAAAATTCTAGACGTGATTCATCTTCGATTATAGACTTTTATTTTTGATTTTGCAAAAAATCGATATTTAAAAAATCAGCTGTGTTTGAGCGACTACAAAAAGTGCTGCGAGCCAAAATTTGAGAATTGAAAAACTTTCACGTCTGCATTTTATATTCCTTCTTTCATTGTGCAAATTTTCAACTCGATCGTAATCGGCAGGTGGGACCCACGTCCAAAAAAAGTAGTCAATTTCGCTACGCAAAAATGTTAGGTTTGCCCACACGTTTCACTTTTTCAAACATTAGACCTTTCTTAGGACTGCATATTGCCGTTGAAAAAGTTACCGAAAGCCATACTCAGTTTTTTAAGAAACTAATTCAAAAATTTGACATTTTCGAAAATTTATCAGCTTTTTAGGTTTTTCTTTTTTGATTTGCTAGTTTCACACCTAAATAACTCAGCAAAGCTTCAACGTATTCTTATGTTTAATACATCAATTTAAAGCTAAGAAACCGCATATTTCAATGATATGTGTAATCATTTTGTATGGAAACAAAAATTTTTTTGCTACGGCTACAAAGTTGTCCAAAAAATTTTTTCACAATATGCACATCAAATGAAAGCTCTTTTCATTTTGAACAACTTTCCTACAAGACATTATGGTCACAAATGTCGCTGAAAAAAATTAAACGCCAAAGTCGGTTCCCTTGAGCGCCACCTTAAGTTAAACAAGGTTTCAATTGAAAAAGAACAAAAAAATCAGCTGACACACACTATTCATAGCAATCTCTGTGAATCATGTTTAACTTAGACCAAGCTTTTAGACTGCGTTTAAACGCAGTCTAACTTAGACTGCGTTTAAACGGGCTTTGTGAATCCCACCAAATGAGTCTCTAAAGTATCTGCGTTTAGAATCACGAGGATCCCCCTTAGCACGCCCTTATCACATTTGTAGTTACAGTTACATCTTGAGTTTAGAAGTGTATTTATGCTTATTCATACTGCTACAGTGCACAAACTTCAGAACGAAAATTTTAAAAAAATTTCACGCACAAACAATTTATCGGTCCTTACAATAAATTCGTGATTACAAGATGAATTCGTTACGGAACAGTTACGCAGATTTATAAAAAACCAAATTAAACTGAAGAGTAACCTGAATTGGATCAAGAACGCATCTAAATAGTTATTTTGTTTTAATCTAGGATTACTAAGTCTAAATCCTGCTGTCGTTTTTGCGACTTTTTCAACAGCTTGTGGAGGGCTTTGCGCTAAATTTAGCTGAAAATTAAGCGGTTTAACTTTTTTTCAGTATTCTAACGTAAGGGGCAACAGGCAACGCCATAGCAAGCTGACAAACTTTCTGATTGTTAAATTTTAAAAACTGAATACATAAAAAAGTGACGCTAACGAAGAAAAATTAATCACTATATATAGTAATAACAAAGCCTATTAAGTATTAAATCTATTACCTAATCATTGTACACACAGACCTGTTGGGGTTTGGGGTATTTCTTGCAGGGTGTCATTAATTTTGATTTTGGAATCGAAACACAGTGCTAGCGTTAAAATGTTCATGTGCGGGGTGTGTTTTACACGTCTTCATCCGTAGATTTGCATCTGTCACCACCAAATGTCTTGTATTTTCACTGACTTGTCTTCTTACATTAGATGTTCAGCGGTAGGCAAAAACGCAAAACTAAAACAAAAGAATAGAAATAAGGAAAGAAACACTCACCACTCAACCACTCAGATTTTACATCAAAATTATACATTCTACATCATCATTTTACATTTTCATTTGAAACTGACTGTATACTCGATCAATATCAATCAATCGGTAAATCATTTGGCCCATATGTTAGCTACCGTAATCAACCGCCGATTGGTTATGTGACAATTGAGCACCTAAAGTCTGACCAAAGATTGCTGAACCCTGAGACAAATTAGATGGCGTGATTTTCCCAACTCTACACTTGTTGTACTCTACTTGGTGTACTCTTGATGGCTGAAACTTGTTCTTTTCTAAGGGCCTATTCCTTTACCGGATTAAACGGGCTGGATTTATTATAGTCCGAGGTTTTGGAATGACAAATCGAACTAAACGGACTAAACGAGTTAAAATAAGTCAGCGGCTTAATTTTAGTCTGACCCCATTCCAAAACTACCACTGGACTGATCGGACTTAACATACACACTTAACATTAGCGTCCATAGCTAAGTCCTTTTAGTCCGATTAAAAAACAGCGCGCTAGAAGTTAAGTCCGTTTAATCCGGAGATTTTGGAATGGCATTTTGCAGCTTCAATTTTAAACAGTTTAGTCCTATTATAATTAACCCTTTAATCAGGTAATGCCCTAACTGAATAATTCGTATGGCCTTGTTTCAGGGTGAGGGTGCAGCCACTTTTGGTAAGACTATAGTACATAATGGCATCTCGTAATTGTGAGAATTTCTGATACATTAGTATCCCCTTGTTATGTACTCTTTGTTGCCCTAGCGGAGTTTTGAGGATCTTGAAAAATCAATTGGAATCGAATCTTTGAATGTTTTGCATTAACAAAGTTAAATCCAATTTCCACTGAAAAAATTATTATTATATGCGCCATTTTTTCATTTTTTACGGTACACAATTTTGCACTCGATGAACTACTTGATGTAATCATTTTGAGACGGTTCGAGTTTAGTGGTCGATTAAAATGAAAATTTTCTGAAAGAAAATTTGCAAAAAATCCCCCTCAATGCGAATACAGGTCTACCGTATAATGAGGGCTAATGCTGTAATTTTTTGTAACCACTTCAGAAAATAGTAGAAAGTTGTAACAATCCGTCATGTCAAGTTTTATAACGTCAATTTTAATTTTTATGCAAAGTTTCAGCATGCAAAAATAGGTTGGGCCAAAAAAATATTGGCTTTATGTAATTTCTTACAATCAAAGGGCTTTTGGAGTGACATTTTTTCAATAGCCTTCTGAAATTCAGACTAAAATTTATTGCTGGATTTTTCTACGGGAAAGTTCTATTCTTAACTTGTTTTCTATTATCAATAGATTTTTTCTGCAATTTTCAATTGCACTAACCTATTTTTTGACGAAACGCACTACAGAACACAGCTACCATAAAAATACCCCACCAAATTTCAATTTTAGTTTAGTCTGCTGCCAGTATTGCGTAATATTTTTAAGCCTGTTTCACACGATGGGGAAAACGCGTGGGGTGCCACACGATGCCACAGCCACCTCACGTTTTTCGACATTGTGTGAAACAGACTAAAGACGTCTTGGTGTCTGTGAATTTTGATAGGGTCTTATCTAAAAAGGGATTTTTCGGATTAGATTTAAACTTATTTGGTTTATTCAACGTTACCAAATTAATCTCTTCAGCCAAATTGAAATCTTGGATAATGCCTCCGGTGTGCTCATTAAATAGTATATATATTTGGACTGGATTAACTGAATTAACTTTAGTGGCTTAATATTAGGAAAACTTGACACTGAATAAAATTGAAATGGTCCCCCTTTGAAATAGCGGGGGTTTTACTGTGACAAAATTTTCAAGCTTTTCAAAACGTGTAAGGTAATCCACTCTATCGGAGCTTTTATGTACGTCTATTCATCCATTCTTCATGTCGCTACCTCAGTAGCGACAGGACTTTACATTTGTTTTGCCCTACGTAAATTGCACGTCTTACATGTAATCACTGTGGCAAGTTTGTGAGCGTGTTTGTGTGTAATTTTTCTGTAATGTGTGTGTGAGCTGGCCCAGGCGGCCAGCCAGCTAGCTTCGGTTTGTTGTTGCTAGCTAGCTTACTGTTGGACAGAAATGGCCAAATTAGTCGTTTTCTATTGTTTTTTAAAGTCCTAAACATAATTTTTTATTGACTGACGCTTCAATTGTTGAAAACTAGATAAACTATATTTAATTACTTTCAGAATTCTTCAAAACAAGCAGCAACAAAAAAAGTCATCCCAAAACTTTGAATGGATGTATTTGAAAACAATTGCTTTCCCAGAAAATGGTAATTATTTTGGCATAACAGTTTTATTGGTATCTCAAGTACGCGTTTATTACAGTGTCGTTGTCGTTTATTCTGCAAGCTTAATGTTCAAGTAGTTGCTGTGCAAAACTTCGTCAATCAGAGACTAATTTCGGGTGCATGAGCTAGACTGGAAGACTGAAACAGATTGCATTTACAACTGTGAGTCTGTACTAGCTTATAGACGCAAATACGGACAGGTATAAACCAAACTTAAGCATTTTATAGCATGGTGTAAATTTGTAAGCCATGAATGCACCGTGTTTTTTTCTCGCAAACACCTTGATTTGATAGCTACACAGACATGCACTAACCGAACAGATATTTGTTTTTGCTAAAGCCCTGTGGTGGGTTGATTCGTCGGAATTTGTGCCTTAGGTTCTTGAGGTTGGCAAACCCTATCAGTCACGTCAGAAAACCGTGTGTGGGTCGAATGAGATAGACTTAGAGAAAAGAATATTTGGGGCTGACAGAGTTGGGGGTTCCGTTGGGTGCAGTGTTGTTAAGCATTCTCCAAGTCCACACAAAAGTCCCAGGCTCGATCCTCTACACCATTTTTTCTTTTTTCTTTCACAAAATAGGGAAATCCTTCTTCAACATAAGTATTTAAAACTATGTATATTCTTAAAATTGCCGTAACATTTACAAACGTTTTAAAAAAATACCGAAAAACATTAGCAAAAGTTGAAATAATGTGAGCAGGTTAAACTTCCTTTGAAGGGACTTCTTCCAGTTGATGTCTATTTTACTGATTATATGTTACACTGACTGTTGGTCATGACTTCAATTATGCTGTGACCATGGATCAAAACTCAATAAATTTTGCATAAAATTGCTGCTTGTTGTTAGCTCAGTCGTCAAAATTACGAAAAATCACGCCAGTATAGGTATGCATAATAATCAGATGTACATGGGGGTCTAGAGGGGTGCAAGCCACCCCCAGAGTTGAGAATTCGGGACAAGCACCCCCTTCTGCTGTTGCTAAAAAAGGTGTCCGAAAATTCAAAAATTATCCCAGATCGCGGTAAAGTGCTTCGAAAATAAACAAAAAACTAAGAAATCTCGAAAATTATTAAAATTTTGCCAAAATTTCTCATTTTTAGGCAAAAATTTCTCATTTTTAGGCGAAAATTTGAAATGTTTTGCGTTTTTGTCTGTTCACGCCCCCCCCCCCCCCAAATCCGCCGTGGTGGTAAGAACCACGCCAAACTCTCACGGCGTTGTCACTTATCACCGGAAAATTGAAAAACCAAGATCTAACCAATCAAAATTCAGTTAATCAGATTAACGGAAAACTTCATTTCTTTTTTCGTCTCGGGATTTCTTGAAATAGTAAATAGTAGTCATAAATTGTTTTCTCATCTTTTTAAGTATATATTGCAGTCATATTAATGTTTTTATTTTAATTTGTTTACATATACATCTGAAGGCAGGGGGTATGTATCCCCCTCCGCATATCCAAATCCGTGGAGGGAGGGTCCCAAAAATCTGAGCAAAAGTGCGTGAAAAAGGCACTATGTACAATTGCACAAAAATTCAGTCTTGGTGGAAATAACGTTCAGCTATAATCTAATAGGTATACACACTTATTTCCCCGAACACATTTTCTTGGTGTGATTTTTTTCTTAATTTTTTTAGCTGAACAGTTATTGAACATAATCGACCCGACATTAGTTTTTAATATTCGTGAGTGAAAAATTTCTTCGATTAACCTGAATCCTTCTATTTTGAAAGCTTTTTTTGCTTTTTTGTGAAATACCGTTCTATTTCGCTGAGTTTTAAAAAGATCCGCTATTCAGTTGATATTATTGGAGTGAAAAAATAATCGGCGTAAACTTCACTGCAAAATAACGGAATTGAATTATTTTTGACTCAGAGTCAAATTTGGGCCTTCTTTACAAAATTTCGACCTTACTCAACCACAACAACTTAACCTGACAAGTTTTTTCTACTTTAACAATACTCGAAGTGATATTACTTTAAGCAGATTACAGTTTTTTTAATTTTATTTTAAAACGGTCACTAAGTAATTTTATGATGCGAATTAAATTTAAGTACCCATAGTGTTATTTTTTAAGAACGTCCAAAACATAAATACTTTTTTAATTTCGTTTATTAAAAAGTGTATGTAAAAATTTATCATGGTTAATTTTAACATAAAATAAAACATTAGTTAAAAGTATTAGTTTTAATTTAACCGCTTACAATTTTGTGCCCCCATAGGTCGAAGTCAAATTTAAGTTGGTTTGCTTTTGTCATTTATATAAACTTTTTAAGAAATTTAAGAAAATTTTTCAGTCCACTTTTGGAGGTTGACCTGAATTTCGTTAGTGACATACATTTGCGACACCAAACAGGGTCAGGCTTTGTAAAGTGAACTGAGGGCACTTCACAAAACAGGAAAGACGAACCTCAAACTTATTCAACCCTATTAAATAAGCCAAGTAGTTTTCAAACATTTTCTGTGATTTGCACAACTTCGCTTGTTTGTTGAGTCAGGCTTTGATAAACATTTAATTGCCTGCGATTCTGCTTGGGGGCAGGTAGCCTTTTCGGTGTTTTTTTATGTATGTTTGAATTGAGGAAAGGTTTCTGTCACCAAAAAAATTGACTTCAAACTTGGACTTGAAATTTTGAAATTTGATTTCAGGGGTTTTCTATGTTGAATTTATATTAAAGATTAAATTAATAAAAAAGTTTGAAAAAATTGGCCGTGAAATGTTTGTGAAATCCGACAAAATTTGCAGTGTGAACCTTCAAGTGTACCAAGTTTCATCACTTGACGCTTTACCGTTTTTTACTATAAAAAATAAATTTAATCGGGGAATGCCAATTTTCGGATAAAACCCTGGGTTTGTGCGATTAAAAAGCATTTGAACATACGT
>JASANF010002550.1:0-15176 GCA_030248245.1 Trissonchulus sp. WLG1_4 | reverse complement strand
GGCCGGATGGGTCAAAAAATAGAATTGGCTGATTTTTGCAGAAATCAAAGGTACTTGTAAGACTAGATTTGTGTCCAAATATTTCTTTCTAGAAATCACCCCAAGTCGAGATATGGTCATTTGAATTTTGAGCTATGCCGATTTTTTGGACAAATTTTACGTTCAACTTTGGTATCAAGGTTCTCGATGATTACGAATGGTAACGTTTCAGTGTTTTGTCACATGTAGCACCTATAAGTGTCATTTTATATGCCAAAATATTTTTTACAAATTCTTTGTATTCTTTAGATTACAGAACTTTTGCGTATCAGAGTTAGCTTTGGACACGAAGTTTTTCATCACTTTTCATTGTCCTGTGCCACCGTTTTCAAAGAGCAGGAAAATATTTTTCTTGCATCATTATGCACTAGATATGTTCTATCTAGCACTAGAATTTCAGAAAAAATAAACGACTCCTGTGGGTGCCAGAAGCAAAACTTATGACCATGTTGAACAACAAAATATCAATTATGGACATTCTGCTGTTATTATTTTTTATTCCCTTCCTTTTGAACCACCAGGAACATTTCACATTTGTTTTTCTAATGTTGGGTGATTTTTTATATATTTTGTGACGTATTAGAATCAACCAATACGGTAAAACTGTGCACTTTTCAGCTTGACGAAAGGACTACGCATTAAAGATTTAAGCGATTTGATGCGACTATCCCTTTGTGAACTTTAAGCAACCAGTTTAGGCTGGCGTCTTTTTGTTGCTAGTAATAATTTTCTAAACCCTTAATTTTTGTATACTTTACTGAAAAAACACACAGAAATCGGCATTTTTTTAGAAATCGTGCATATAATTTAACAACCATATCATACAGACATACGTATGTTTTTTGCCATAGCATTACATACATTTTATGCACTAGCTTAAATTAAGGCTACTAAAGAAGGTTATTATTGTTTTTTATTCAGCATTATCAAAGAGTTCGTCGGCTTCAGAAACATCTTCTTCGATATGCCTGTCTGGGTTGCGGTGGCGGCAACGGCTCGCTTCTTGTGAAAAAAACTGCTGACTTGTTGCCAACGTAAGTATTCACTTGCCAGAAACAGCTTAGCATTTCTGCAGTCGGTTGCCTGAATAAATAAGTTATGATCAACCCTTTTGTTTCAAGTTTTACAATCGACTTATAAATTATAAACAATTGCTTTAGTAATCCAAGTTATAATAATTTGCGGTAATAACAAAAACTATAACAAATGTAGCGGAACACAAATTAAAAAGATTTAGTATAGTCAATTAGGAAATAGTATACAGACAAACCTTGGTCCTTTTGGACGAAGCTTCGTCTTTTTCTGGTAACGAATGTTCGTTACCAGTAACGAATTGGAAACTTTTTTTGCAATGTACTGTATATAAGCGGGAGCATAATTCGAGACAAAAACATTTGTGTTCCGCTACATTTGTTAAGGTTTTTGTTTATTACCGCAAATTAATATAATTTGGATTACTAAAGCAACTGTTTATAATTTATGTCGATTGTAAAATTTGAAACGAAAATGTTTATCATAACTTACTTCTTCAGGCAACCGATTGCAGAAATGCTAAGCTGTTTATGCCAAGTCAATACTTACGTTGACAACAAGTCAGCAGTTTTTTTCACAAGAAGCGAGCCGCCGCCGCCGCCGCAACCCAGACAGGCATATCGAAGAAAAAGTTTCTGAAGCCGACGAATCTTTTAATAATGCAGAATATATTAATGATCCTAATAGAGTGGATGTTCATTAGCAAATGACTGAAGCATTTTGAGGCTTGAAAACATCATGAACATTTTTTAATAAAAATTAAGCTAACATTGTCATCCCTTATATTTTAACACCATTTATAAAATATTTAGCTAACTTATTGGTAGATATATAAGATATTTTGTATTTATGTAATCAGAAAAATGTATGCTTGTTTTAAAATTTTGATCAATAATCACATAGTTTGCTATTCAATTAGAAAAGTTTTTGGCCCAAAAATTTGACCAACATTTGTTGAGGTATAAATATTTATGCATTACTGAAATATATATATATATATATATATTTGCTTTTTTGCAGAACGCCATCGCAAAGCTATATATATATTTGATTTTTGTTACCCGTTGCTTCTTTTGGCACTGCTTGGCCGTTTTGCGTGCAAACGCAAATTCCGCAATGGAGGCAAAAATTCAGGAAGAACTTGACGGACGCAAACCCGCAGAGGTCAGCTGCATATTATTCGTTACACGAATAGAAAGATTTTATTTGGCATATATACCGCATAAGGTTTTTTACTGTGCTATTTTATAAGAGCGTTTTCGTAGATTGAAGTTTGCTTTTTTGAAACAGTTATTATGCTTATATGTTTTGAAACATACATAATATATTGCAATCACGTTTTGCCTTCACTTCACTTTAAAAAGCCAAATATGATCGTTTATACAACATACAACAAAATCTGGTATATACGCTACATGGCTGTGTTTTAGGTGCCCGAGCTGATTTTGGACAACAGCAAAAGCGATTCAATCGCTGGTCTGACAGATGCATTTGAAAATCTAGAATATCTCAGTATCAACAACTGCGGTCTCACCTCCCTCAAAGGATTCCCTGCCCTTCCAAACTTGAAAAGAGTGAGCTGTTACTTTTATATTGATGGACCACGTCTGTATTAATACAAAGAAGGCCAAAGTAAACTCTATCTTTGAAAATGCTCAGGCACACAATGAGCCTGCCGAATAGGTAATTATTTTGTAATCTAACAATTCTAGTCCTGTCTTCCGTCTTCCGTGTGTAAAAAAATCCCGATCCGAAAATCCGAAACTCCCTTGTCACTTCTTATTCGAGCTGAACCGGTGAAAGTGCACAAATAGTCATTTTATATATAAGGGAAGAGGGAAAACCGCCCAGTTGTGGTCACCTTTTTTAGAAAAAAATGGCACAAATATTCATTGCAGTGATTACTTTGATAATATGACTGTTTCACTTATATACAGAATAAATGGTTCGTTTCAGTTAGAGCTCATGGATAACGCAATAACAGGTGGTTTAGCTGCGCTGGCAGGCTGCAAGAATATGACCCACCTTAATCTATCAGGGAACAAAATAAAGGACTTGGATGTCTTAGCGGACCTGGTTAGTGGCTTTGTTTTTGGTTGGCACTAGGCAGCATTAGGCTAGTAGTAAATAGTAATGATTGTTGGTGTTGTCAAAATTTTACTAATTTCTATTATTTCTCCTATTGGTTGACTGATCCGTTTTGTAAAGAATTTTAATTGAAGTTCAATAAAACTTTGATTGAGAATGATATTGTAGAAAGATCTCAGTCATTTGAAATCCCTGGACCTGTTCAACTGCGAAGTGACCTCCCTCGAGGGTTACAGAGAAAAAGTTTTCGAAACCCTCGCTCATCTGCATTATTTGGATGGCTATGATAAAGACGGGGCAGAAGCAGAAGATTCGGGTCAGTTTAAATAACCTTATATTTTCAAGTGCTATTCTTGTATGCTCGCCGCTCGGCCGGCGTTGTGAAATGTGTATAGTTTTGGGAAACAGTTTGTCACCCACTGTTAAAGTCTGTTACCATTTTTATCTCTATTGGTAGATAATCGATTATCAGTACTTAGTAGTTTAATTTACTACCAATTTATGCCAGCGTTACTAGTGAGTAGTGACGGTTGACGGTAACGCGGCAGTTGAATTATGTGAATAAGCTTCCAGCACCGATTTTTTCCTACTTCCTACCAATCGTCACTAATCATGCTCATGTTTCAGATTTTGTTTTTGTCTGATTTGTATTTTTGTAATTTGTATAGTCAGATGGGGTAAAAAAAATACAAAATATGAGTACAAGGTTGTTTTGCTTTCCTGGATTAAGTTTCTCGGGCAAACTTTTTTCCAACAATACCTCGCGGAGTTGCTCTACAAAACGACATATTAACCTTTTTTCTCTGCATTACTAATTTTATATAAATCGAAAAATAAACGTATTTTTTTTACCCCCATTTTGGGGGAAAAAATACGGTCGCGGGGAAAAAAAATACGGGTCGATTCTGACCCATCCAAGAAACGCAGGCCAAAATGCTTCTACAGTTGTGAAACTCAACTCAGACTTACTCAATTTTTTAATTAAACTCGCACATAAAAGAAAAGGCCACTGAAATTGAAGCCCCAATAACACCACGACTACTTTTTACACTACAATCTTTTTTGAATTTTTTTTTTGAAATTTTTTCTGTCTACGTATTCTTTCTTTGCTGTAAACTGAATCATTTGACGTAAAGATTGTACCGCGGACGCCGAAAATGGTGGCGACGACCTGCTTGATAAATAGTTTTGCATACTTGATTATAGTCTTAAATTAGTTAAAATTTCCTCAATTGCTGTCAATATTCAAATCGTGTTGTACCACAAATTGTTCCCAGATTATGTATTTTAAAGAGTGAATAACCAATATCATCATTAGCTTCGCAACTTAGGCATCTGTGCGTCTGTATGTGTATTTATGTAGCTGGGCTCATCATTTGAACAACCTTGTGTAGCTGGAACCGCTCGGTTAGCATTCGGTGGTCGTAGTACACTTGGCAGCCGTAGCACCTTCCTGTGCTTACTTTTTTCCGCAAACGAACTTGTTTTGGTTTAAAAATACGACATAAAAGCAAAAAGTACCCGTATTTTTTTTCCCCACAAATCGACCAAAAAGGGGGGGTAAAAAATATGGCTCCCGTACGCGCCAACCAGTACCAATAGAGAAGAACCATTTACAGTTTGAAAGAAGGGTAGTTGACTATGCCATATGCGCAGTTGGTGCCGGAAAACAACTAGACTCCGTGACAAAAGAAGCTTGTCAAAATTTTGTTGACCCTTGTAAAATGAGCCATGTTTTGGGTGCATGATTTTGTCAGCTTCATATTGTAAGCTGAACACAGATTATTACTAGGTAATATGTTTATGTAATGTAGAAGTAGTAGTGCTTCCTTTGTATGTATTCAACAGGCATGTACCTGTTGGGGTTTTTCTTGGAGGGGGGTGTATTTTTTTTACCCCATGTTTCCGATCGTATTTTTTTTACCCCCTCTGACTATATTCTTTTTGTTAAATGCTTTGTTTTGCATTTCAGAAGACGAGCTGAACGGCGACGCAGATGAAGACGAAGGTAATTTGCAAACTTTGCTGATTTTTATTCTGGTTAAATTGATTACTTTTTTTGGTAAGTCAGCCCCTCCACTTCTAGACATTCTGGAGTAGAGTGAAGTTCATTTCGGGGTATGTCACCCCCCCCCCCCCCTTGCGCCAATGTATGCTCGACTATATATAATAGACATGCTCGACTTCTGGATTCTACCATCCTGCGTTGTCTTTTCTGTACGTTTGTATGTGACTGAGTATCCAAATTTTACGCTTTTTTAGTTTTATAGTTTTATTTCCTAGTTTTCATACGCTTTTTTACTTGTATATCCATGTTTAATGCGCCGGTTAGCAAAAACCGACATTTCATGGTAGGTATTATCTAAGTTTTAGTCTTACATGGGTATTGGATAGTAGCGGTTTGAGGTGTTTATAAGTGACGCCATAGATTTGTATAAAAATTGTGTGTTTGGTTTTGAAATGAATATAAGTAAAACTTATAAAAATGTTGATTGTTTTGTTTCAGATGATGATGACGGTGACGATGATGAGGTAGGGCTAGATTATTTGGTCAGCGAACATGTGGAGGTATTGTATTCCTATTGTAGTGCTGCTCGTTTCGCTGTTTATGAGCATAGGGTTGACTGCACCGTTTGTGTAGACGTGTGCTTTCAGTTGATAATATTTGTGGTAATCTAATACAAATACAACACGGTGTGGTTTTAATAAACTTGGTTTGCTGCTGTTTTTATTTGCACAGGGTTAATAAATATCTGAAAGTGCTTGCGACGCCCTTTGAGACCAGTGTCAAGAGCTGTATTAAAAAATCTATCGGATTTGATTTAACTGTTAGTTAAAAAACTCTGCACCATATTGTTAACATGGAAATGATCATCCAAATTTGCGACAAGTCGTTAATCAAATTGATTTATTATTAATTAATTAAATTAGTTTATTAACTGCTTTATAGGACGAGGATGAGACGGAGGACTTTGCGCCCGGGGACGGAGAAGACGCAGAGGACGATGAAGATGGGGAGGATGAGGACGGAGAGGACGGAACGAATGACACCGGGGCTGCTAATGAAGGTAATTATTGGTGGAATAGATTAAGTTAAGTAGTTGTTTGGTGAAAAAGATTGCACTCACGTGCATGAAAGGGAGTTTCTCTGGCCAAATTTGAAGGACCTTCCTAACCGATTGAAAATACCCTAATTTTTGGGGAAAAGTGCCATTTTGGCCATTTTTACCCTGATTTTCTGGACCCTTCCCCCAAACCTTTGATTTTTGGCGAGGAAGATCTTCCCCACTTACATGTATGGGCACTTTTGGTTTTGCCCAACAATAACGTTTGAATTGGAAAGCGGTTATTACGGTTTCCGTTTGTGATGTTTTCAGTGTCATTATCTTGGGGAAGGTGGGTTTCTTGAGACCATAATATGATGCTTCATTCAACACTGAGGTTGGCTCAACGGTTAAATAGCTTTCACACAGGCTTTAAAAATCCTATAAATTTAAGTGATGTGATGAATTGATTTTTGTGGTTTTAGGAGGTTCCCGGGGAGTGAAAAGGAAGCACGACGACGAAGAAGAGGAGACCAACTGATTCCTTTTTATCACGCCGCCCCCCCCTTCTTTCCACCACGTCATTATTTTTGTTGTTATGGCAACCGTTTTAGTTGTTTGAACGTCTCTAACATTGTCGCGTTCACGTTTGCATTCATATTTCAGTTTCATTCATAATTCTGTGTGTCACCTGCTAGTATTGATTTAATATTGTCATAATTTGTTTGGAAGGCTTATATAAGTGTTTTCAATGTGTAACATTGATTATTTCTTATAGTATTTGGTTGATATTACATTGATGATTGATTTAAATTAGAAATTGTGCTCTGTCAGAGCAGTTTTTTGTTCTAATGCTAACAGGCTTTTCGTTTTCAGGTGTTTTTGTTAAATTTTTAGTTAATCAGAGAATATTTGCTGAAGGTTTAATATTTGAAAAATAAATATTTAGTTTATTTTTATCCACCATTAACTCAGTGATTGTTTCGTTTTCAGGGCGTGTTTTAGGACAAATCATTTTGATGTTTCATCCATCCCATTATATTATTTGTGTAGTAGTAGTTAAGTGGTCTTATTTTCTGTCATTATTTTTGAATCCACGTGATTAAATTGGAAATAAAAAAGGGATTGCTTAGAGATTATATAAATCAGTATAAAGTTAACTGATTTTCAGAGTTTTTTAAAGATTTTTTTCCAATTTCTTTTACTCGAAAGTGTTTGTGTACAGCTCAGTGGTTGGTTAGCATTCATGATGTTTGACTGTTTTTAATAGTACTTTATTACTTATATGATTTGTTTATTGATTGTTGATTGTTTTGTTATATTTTTCCCGTGCAACTATAGTTTTGAATAACTTGTATTACTTGGTGTCGTACTCGTAGGTACTACGTTTTTGGAAATTTTCCTACGTCCTATTAATTTCATTCATTCATTATACATTCAATTCATTGATAGTAATACTGTTTTTGTACTTGTGTTGGTGGCTTGTACAGTTGTGTTTTTGACTTGTGGTTGCGTGTGTGCGTGCATGTATTTTTTTATTATTTGTATATTTGATTGTTTCAATCGAAAATGGACATCTATTGTATTTTGAACCTGTGTATGGATTGGAGACCAGTTCATACTTTGTCCTTATCATTTTGGTCCATAAGCACTAAGAAATTACAAGGTCAAATAAATCATATTGATGCAAGAAAAAAGTTAGTATGCAAAAAAAAAGATCCAGAAAATTTAGCAAAAATGGCCTTTTTATAAAGTTTTTTACTACTTGGCGAACGATTTTGTAAATACTTCACACAAGCTGATCTAAGATTTAAGCTTGAACCTGTGTCTGCATTGTTAAGGACAAATTAATTGTTTTTTCAAGTATCTTTATTACAAGTCGGGGGATAAGTCAGAATCAGGAATAAATTGAAATGTATAAGATTTGGCATAGTATTAAGCCATTAGTGTTAATAGTGCTTAGTGTTATGAGACTGCCATATTATGTCTGCAGAAAAGTTGTAGAAGGAGTTTTTTACTTTCAAGAGGTTTAAAATTATAAATGGGTAAACAGGGTGATCAAGCTACTTATGGAAAAATCAAACATACGTAGTAGGGATGTCGCGGATATCCGCATCCGCGGATGATCCGCAAGTTTTTGACGTCCGCATCGGCATCCGCAAAAATTTAATGCGGATGTGCGGATGTTGCAAATTCGGCAAAATTTACTAAAAATGTAGAAAATCAGACGACAATTTTGATTTTTGTGCATGTATATACCAATATTTTGCTCTTAAAACGGTGGATGAAACTTTATTCTAGGCTTTTTCACCTCATTGTTGTTTGCAAATAGCTCTTTTCTAAAGTAGGCTAAATTAAAGTAGGCTTCACGAATATTTGATATTGCGGGCATATTCGAACTAAGTTGTGCATGTTTGAGGGAGACTAGTCTACAAACTTGTAAAGCAATAATTGTCAAAACAATATCAGTTTTTAACTTGCATGTTTCGTAGATTAGAAAGAATAGACAGAGTACGTATAGTGATTATACACCAACCAAAATCAAAAGCATCAAGTTGCCAGAGGGTCACGCCGATAGCTTGAGTTGGCATAAAGTTAACCAATAGCATTTTAAACATACTGTTGATGACGGTGCATGGCTTATAAGATATGTATAATGAATGCACAACTTCGATACAAACTGTTTTATCTAAGTCTCATTCCTTAGTACTTGCATTCTTGCATTCATACTTGCTATTTTTAGTATATATATTATGTATTTTCTGGTGAAAATTTTTTCAAAAATTCGGCTCATAACCTGTTTAGAACGTATTCTAAAAAGATCCGCATCCGCGCGGATGTCAGAAGTCAACATCCGCATCCGCGGATGTCAAAAAAGTCATCCGCGACACAAGGTTTTTTTTTGCGGACCACAGTGCGGACATCCGCAATTTTTTTGAGTCGTCCGCAATTTTTTCCAGCCGTCCGCAATGTGTCCGCATCCCGAAATTTCTCAAAAGGAAAAATTTTTCTTGTGGTCCCCCCTTGGTTTATCCCACTCCCAAAAAAAAATTTTCCGGCACGCCCCCAATTGACCAAATTTACATTAAAATTTCAAAAATTTTTCTTCGAGGGTTGTATGTACCTTCTAATTCATCACAACTATATATCAGGGGCGGTCCCAGTGGGGGGGCGGGGGGCGGCGGCCGCCTCCCCCGAAATTTTTTACGACTGAAATTTCACACAAGGGTCCCTATTTGCTTTTTGTTGCCCGGCCGAAAAAAATTTTCGATACGTCTCCAATTGACCAAATTTCGCCTAAAAAAAATTCGCTAATTTTTTGTCCTGGGGCTGCCGCCCTCAGACTCGTGCGATTCTGTGGCCTACTATTTCTTGTTCTTATCGTTCATCAACGTCTATGCATGTATACCCAAGTACATTATCCTGCATTTGCATGTCTACAAGAGCAAGGTTTTTTTTGGGCAAAACACGTGGCAAATGCTCAAGATTTTGAAATTTTACTCACCAAAATTGAAATTCTGCTCACCGCTCTGAAGAGACCCTCCTTTGGTTTTTATGGTCGGCTGCAAAAAATTTCCGATAGGTCTCCAATTAACAAAATTTGGCCTAAAAATCAAAAATTTCCCCAAATTTTTTTTGGGGGCTGCCGCCCCCAGACCCCTGCAACTCTTTGGGTTAGTGTTCCTTGCTTTTGTGTCGCATGAAAGCATATACATGTGCATATTGTTGCATTGTGCACTATGTAATTGCTTAATACACTGTATAGTGTATCCTTTTTGTTGTTTTATTGTCACAAAAAATGACAATTTTACTAAAAGTACAGTTTTTAAAGTCAAAACACTTCGGAAAGTTGCAGATTTGCTAGCTTCTGGAACCTTGCCGGCCCATTATTTTTGTAATTTTCGTTGTTTCGAGCTCCAATTATGCTCACAAATTTTTTTGAAAAAAACCCTGGCACAAAGAGAAATCCTAACATAGATGCATGAATTTGCCCGACTGTCCGCAGAAAAATTTATCCGTCCGCAAAAAAATTTGGCCGTCCGCAAAGTATCCGCACTTCGGATTTTCAAAAAAAAACCCTGCCGCGACATCCCTAATACGTAGGTGATGGGGTCGTCGCATTGGTACTTTACTTTTTTCCGTCAGAGATTCCCAAAACTATGGCTACTCCGATTAACTTAGCAGTTCCTGTTCTGTACGAACCTTGCTTCGATTGTGAATATTTTATGTAAAATTTATCAACGCAGTTTTTTAATGTATGTTTATTTTAAAAATCGGTTGAGTCTTAGTGTTTCTTTTGTATTGTTCTTATGATTATATGGTGTGGTTGCATAAAGCCTTGTCTGCGGAAGCAATTTTGGTAAATCAGTCTGCAATTATTTAGTTCAATGCAAACTTGAGATATCTTGGTTCCGCAACCAACTTTTATGCAATCGTTCCTCTTCATTTCTAAACTAGTTGGGCTGCTGTTTATTTGTTCGATTAGTCTCATAATAACTTTAATTAAAATGGCTCCTAAGTACATACATTTAAATTTATCCCTGAAAATACTCTTCTTATTTAGCTTTAAGAAATGTAGCCCGTTTCTTTGCAATTCCATTAATTGTTTTGACCGTGTATATTTTTGTCCAAAATTAGACTAACTTTCAGTTATCTTTCGTCGTCATTTGCTCAGTGCAAAAATACACAGATTTTACACATTCAGTGAGCTAGACACATTTTACACAATAATGACCATATTATGTAGATAAATAAGATTTGGGTTAAGGGACTAATGTTTTGAAAAAATACCATGGTTTTGTGGTAATTTTGTGTAGTTTATTTGTTATTTTCATATAAGCTCCAAATATTTAGGAATGTTTGTTTTTTGTCTCGGGTATTGCTACATAATTTTTTTTAATTTCTGCATAGTGTATCTTTCAAATCTTCATGTTGGCATGTTTTTTGTGTTGTTTAGCTGTCAATTTTCAATAGTGTTTTATTAATGTTGGCTTGAAGCGTATCGAAATTTCTTTTCAATCTTTCTACTTGTTCTACCGATAGATAAGTCTCGATATTTTAATGATTTTACTAATAATTCGAAATGGTTCCTGTCTATAAATCTGTTTGGTCTATAATTTTTTCTGTTGAATGCTGAAACATTTTGTTGTAAATCGTAAAGAGATTGTTGTTAAAGGACTTTATACTTCGAAGAACTTTATTCACCCGAATAGGGTGTACTGCCGTGGCAAACGGCAAGCCCGACTTTCCCTTGTCTAGGGCCCCCCAGGCCCAGAGTGCAGAATAATAGGGGAGGGCGGTTCAATGCTGAGAACAAAATCGCCCCTTTATGTACGGTTTCCGCGAAAGGAACCTTTCTATTATGTACTCTTGGTGGCTTAAAATAGCTTCATTGGCTGTAAGAAAGCCTTAAAAATTTGTAACACCGTCCCAGAAGCCTTAAAAATTTGTAACACCGTCCCAGACTACCAGATTATAGTCATTGTACATGTCGGATTAAATTCCTACAGTCGTTTGTCAATTCTCTATGCTTATTGTTTGATAATTCCAGCTTTATGTTCAGAACATGCCAGCTGTGTTGAATTTTATGAATAGAATATTGGAGTAACAAAAAACTTTTCAAGACCAATTTAGTATTTCTGAATTCTGAGTACAATTTTGTCCAAAAAAGTGCTTGCAAAGCTTGAACTCTGGGATCGGCGTTTGAATTGATGTCAACTTGTTTTGTATTTGTATGACTGTTTGTTATTGCATTGTACAATAGTAAGGGTGGTTGACATGGAGCTATGTTTAGGATCGATTCATACTTCGTCCGCCTAAGTTAGTCGTATGTTGGTGAAATTAGGACAAATTCACGCCACCATACTTGATACGGTACTGGTTGTATTATTGTTCGAGTTGATTTGTACCATCGTGGGGCCTTGCGGCGTACTGCGACAAGTGTGGATCGATCTTGAATATAAAGATAAAAAACTATACCTGTTTCCTTGAAACATTTCAATTCACAGAAACTCTATGGTGGCATGTTATATTGTTTTTTTATGATCTCTGTGTATTCCACCCTGCGTTAAGCATCGGTGTTTTCTTGAAGTGTTTTTGTGTCGTGGTTTTATTATTGAGTGAGTCTGAGAGAAACGTATTTTGCCTGTCATCAAAATGATATGCCCGCGGTCAATAAATGCGTTGATGTTGAAAGTCCAGTATGTTTGTCATTGATAGTAAATTTGAACTTCAAAATGGCAATTGGGGACCTTATTTGGAAAACGGTAGAAATATTATAGTTAGAATAGACACCGGAAGGTGAAAATAAGTCAGAATAATTAATGGCTTAGATGTATTTAGTTTCGCGTTGGAAATACTGCCAAGAAAATTTGGCAACTTGGTGACCTGCACCCAAAAGACCTACCCCCCTTATTGGCTTTGGTCTGCCAGGCTGCCTTAGGTGTATTATTTTGATTCTGAGTTCTGATCTGGTAAAATGAGTTCTAAGTACTGAGCAGTGATCAAGACCAAAAGACTGCCTTTTTTAAGTTTAAGCCCTAAAGATCATCTTTCAACAGGGTACAGGCTAATAGACGTCTCTAGCAGAAAGTGTTTAACTAATCACCTGATTTCACACAATTATAATTGTAAGACTTGTAAAGTTGAGCAATAGGGCCCTGTATGTGACCCAGAAAACATAACTCATTTGGCCAAGTAAATTTTTTAAAATCGCTTAGTGTAGAGTTCTGCCTGGTCCTGTAGCCGGGCGTGCCCGCCCCGCGTTTTCACGAATACGGCCGGCCCCGGGCCGTCTCAAGCTTCGACAGCGTATGAACAATTGCATTGCTTTGCTTGCCTTTGTTTTACAAGTGCGCAAGTACTTAACTACACCTATACGCACACAAACCCAATGCATTTTCTCACTGAGATTGGCTGAAATTCAGCCTA
This sequence comes from Trissonchulus sp. WLG1_4, assembly GCA_030248245.1. Taxonomy (NCBI): domain Eukaryota; kingdom Metazoa; phylum Nematoda; class Enoplea; order Enoplida; family Ironidae; genus Trissonchulus; species Trissonchulus sp. WLG1_4. Next base: position 2,043 of record JASANF010002550.1, on the reverse strand, counting down.
ATTGGCTTTTACAGTCGACTGTAAAATCACTCAAATTTGGCGGGCCCGAAAAATGGCCACTTTTAGGCTGTTTTGCGTACTTTCGCCTATGTAATTACACTGACAAACGCACTGAACAAAAAGCGCACCTTCAAGCTTAATTGGTTTCATCTGAGTTTGGGGTGCCTTTGGGAAGTAACATATGTGAAAATAAGCAAAATTGGAGAACTTTGATGTTTGGCCTGGGTAGCCCCCCCCCTTAAGGGGTAGTGTCGCGAAAGCAGTCGACTTTGCGCCACTGTAGAACTTTTTCAATGAAAGATACGATCTTGTTCTTTATTTATTCTGAAAATCTGTGTTGAGGCAAATATTTTCGCCAAGTTTCAGCAAAATTGATGCAGCATACAGCAGTGAAGTCGCAGTCGGGAAAATGACGTTTTGAAAACCTATTCACATTCGAAAAATTCGTCACAATTATAAAACTTTTTGTTTCGATTATTTACACATACTAAAAGCACATATGATTATTTACACATACTAAAAGCACATATGCTCTAGTTTATGCACGCAAAATTTGGTGCAAGTTGTTTGAGTGGTTGCGGAGTAGCACTTGTTTGAACTGTGAAACTGTGCATATACTGTAAAGTACTCACAGCTAGGGTTGGGAAATTTCCGGAAATTTTCTTCGGCCGGAAATTTAACCTTTGAGGAAATTTCCGAAAATTTCAAAAAATCAAAATATTTTAAAAAATTTAATTTTTTTTTATAATTTTCTCAATGCTTTGTGATTATGTAGACACTAAGACAGAGCAAAATTAAGTTAGTTTTGTACTCAATTTAATTTAACTTAATTTAATTAATCTAAAGCTTTAAGTAAATGTAGTTAAATAGACTTACAAACTGAACAGAACACTCAACAAAACATTTTAATCAAGCTATCCACATGAAGCTTAAGCAAACACACACGTCCTTCTAGTTTCTGTGAACGCTCGCTTTTGAAAATCACAATATCAGTGACTAACTGACCAAGTATTCGGTGTATATTGCTTCCTAAGCCTAAGTCGAGGCCTAAGCATGAGCCCAAATCTTAGTCCCAGAAAGAATCCATCCACCAATCACTGAAGAGATGTGTTTAAGATAGTGAGCGTTTACGGGATATTTCTCGGCCTTTTCCTTATAGCAGTTTTTTGTGCAACAAGAAACATGAAAATTACCAGCTAATTCAAGTGATCCAGAAGTCAGATAATTATAAGATAAGCAGTTAGCTATGCCAGCGCACGGCACACTAAAAGAATTTTAGAATTCTTCCTCGGACATTTCACATGACTTTTCATCACATTTCTCTTCCATATTGTGCGCTCGGTTGGCTTGCTTGCAAATTGCACTGCTTTATGGGATTAATTAAATCAAAATTTTAATATTGTATAAATTATATAAAATTGCCATTATAAAGTTATGCTTTTAAAAATAAATGTAATTATTTAATTTTATTTAAAAATTATTAAATAAATCCAATATATGCCGGAAATTTCCGAAAACTTCCGGAAATTTCTGAAAATCTTTGAGTAGGAAATTTCCGGAAAGATTGCTTCGGAAATTTCCGGAAACTTCCAGAAATTTCCGGAAATTTTCTGACCACTCACATGCATATCCCTACTCACAGCAATAATGATAAATTGTGAAAAATTTAGACACTTATTTTGAAATCAAAAGAAAAACGTACCTTCATTTTTCATTTTTCTTATTTGTGGCAAAAACTTGTGCGTCAAAACATTACATGTACTTCACAAGCTGGCCAATCTGGTATCTGATCTGGTTTGATTTTTTGTTCCTTCTAGAGAAGGAACTATTGTTTTGAAACTAACTGTTCGCAGCGCTAAACGCTGCTGAGCAGGCTGCATAGTCTATATGTTTTGTGTGTGTTTTCAGCCTGGGAGTTGGCTGCTGATTTTTGTCTGCGTATATGCATAAAAATCAATAATCGATGTAGAGTGTTGTAGTGTGCTTTTTCAGCCTCGGCACCGTAATGTTTCGCCAGCAGTATATAAGAGCCCCTGGATAACA
>JASANF010002549.1:0-11669 GCA_030248245.1 Trissonchulus sp. WLG1_4 | reverse complement strand
ATCCACCCTTAAAGTTAAAGAACAGCACATAATGTACATACATATTGAATAGAAAGAGGAGGCCCCAATTTATAAAGAATGAAAGAAATGGAGGTGCTTGGAATCGAACCCACTGCACCACAGCCCCCGAGTCTCATTAGGCCCTAATTCTAATTTACAACACATACCTTACCTACATATGTAAATAAGATAAAGTTTTAACCACTGCTGAAAGTTAAAGCCCGGTTCATACTACATTGTCCTAGTCCTTGTCCCTGTCATTGGAAAAGAGCCAATTTTTTACGCAATGTGGATATTTTTCTGTGTAAACTACATACATACAACATACGTTGAAGGCATTTAGAGTTTGTACATTATGTATACATGCATAGTCCCTGTCCTTATGGACAAGTGTGAACCGTCCTTTAGTCTTACATTGTACCTTTCATCTAATTTATTAATCAATGCTACACTTTAAGAGAGATTCTTAAATTGTCTGACGGCCGAACTCGTTTGATCAGGCGCTAAAGCAATGAATTAAAAAAATTGAGACATATAAGACAAACGACATCCTGTAAGGCTTACTTCTAGTTCTTGAAAACACGGGGACAAGGACAATATAAATTTAACAGATTTCAAGCATTAACAAAGTAGTTTTGTTTAATTTTTTGTATTTGAAATGGACTTGACATTAACCTTCTTCAGGTAAAACAGTGTCTTATTTGTCCACGTATTTTTTATGACACACTGCTTAAGGACAAAACGATAGGGACAAGAATAAGAAGGAGTATGAACCGGGCTTTAGTCTCAATGCGCATTGTCCAACTTTCAAGACGACTGGCCGTCGCGTATTCACTGAAAGAAAATTCACTTTCTCTGGGGACTTTGAGAAAATTGAAAACTTTTAAGATATTTTGCTTACTTACTTTTCTGCTTGTGTCCTATTCTTATGCTAATATAGCTGCCCGCGCGCTCTCAAATGTGTACGCACACAAACATTTGGGATACTGGATATGTTACTTTGCTGTGTGCTTTGTTACGAGTTTATATACATGGCTGGAACCACAACTGACATGGCTACTGCCCAGGGTGACAGAAATGGCGGCATGGAGGTGAAGGTTGTACATAGGCAGTTTTTGAGAAAAAATAGAGCGATTCGACCCTCGGAATCTCGATTCGGCGTTGAGTGTGCTATCCCCTACATATATCAGAAGTCAAATATGTATGATACATACATATTACATACTAGACATTCTGTACGTTATATACTTGTCCTCAAGGACACAGGGACAGGAACAAGGACAAATTTTGGTCAGCTCTTGTGAGAAATTGTCAACAGGGTTTCGGCTAACTATTTTTTACGATTAGAAGTAGTTATATTAGAAGTATCGTAATTTTTTTATGTTGACAGTTGAAACGATGGCTGGGGATACTTGGGATCGGTATTAACTAGACTAGTCGTAGCTCATCTGATGCCCGCGCTCTACCAACTGAGCTATCATCCCAGCACAGCAATTTAACTACTTTAACTAGCTGATTAGCTCATCTGACTGCTACTACCAGTATCAGCCAATCAGCTGTTAAGGCTGATACAGTAAAAAAGAATCCCCCCTAAGTCATTCTGATGTTAATGCAGATTTTCTTTCGGTAAGAATCCTCCATTTTTTGACAGTTGTAGCACATGCATACAAATGTAACGTAATAAAGATCAGTAGTATGTGACAGTGATGATCAAAGGTTAGGTGAAGATCACATAAAGAAACAACGGTCACGCTGAAATTAGGGATTAAAATTCGTCCGCCTAATCCAGAAGCATGTCTCCCGGCGGTAAAACTATGACACAACCATAATTATGCATCTCAAGCCTATTCCTGTGAAAGCATCCTTGTTTAAATTTAACCCTCGGGTGCGCAAAATTTTTATAGCAGTTTCTAAACTAAAATTCGAATATTGTCATAAATTTAGAAAGTTAATTATAATGATTTTTTATAAGTAGGATCCTTTTGAAATATGTGCCAACATTACTGATTTGATCACAATTTTTCTGAGTTGTCCAATTTTATAATTCAAACCCCCCTTAGTTTCTGATGTAAGCCGAGTAAATTATGTAGTTACACCTTATCAGGCTTTAGTATCAGCCTAAAATCACTGAATTTAATGTCGGAAATTTAAGGATTTTAAAGATAAATGTCAGAATTTTGACTCAAACATTGAGTCATAACTCTTGAAGCATTCATTAGTATTGTTATGGCTGTTTCAGAAGCACAAGAATGGCTTTTATTCCTTTCAAGTTTTCCGCTAGCTTTACGTAGACTCCAATAGTAAACCTGCACGACCAAGGGTTATGTTTCTGAAGGAAAATTTGTATATTTTTGCACATGCCAATTTCGTTATGCATAATTATTTTTTAATGCTTATTCGTCCGTAAGAGTAGTGCACAAACCCGTCAGACTCGTAGAAACTATAAATTACATACATAATACACAGTCATTTTGCTTAATTTTTCGCACACGAACTACTTCGAACGTATGTACTTGACCCCAACTTTGTTCATGAAAAAAAATTGATTGGTAGTCCAGCTGGCGATTTCTTAGGGACAAAATAATAAGGACAAGAATGAACCACGCTCAAAGACCGTTTACATAACTTGTCCTTAACTGCGTCTGTCGAAACTGATTTCGTGTTCATGTATGGCGTGAGCTTGGAACAGAAAGAGCAAAAGGACAAAAGGGCACAAGGAAAACCAGAAACTGGCTTACGGACAAGCATAGATCAGGATCAGACTTCAAATAGACCATGAGAGGAGACCAAATAAGGACAAAAGAACAAAAACAGCCCAACGGTATTACATAATGTATAGTTTTTGTGCACTGGCTTACGGACAATGTTTCTGGCTTGCGAACAAGTATGAACCAGGCTTTAGCCCAAGAGCAACAGTGAGAGAACGTGATGTTTGGGCATGGAATAAAATTGGCGGACTCCCGTGTTCCAATCAAAGTTGCAAATCCAATTTGGGCAACAACAAGCAGTGGCTGTGGCTGATTGCATTAGGCCGCCATTAGGTGCTCATTTCACTGGCAAATTACACGCTGCCACGTCTTAACACGAGCTATGTACACCAAATCCTGCCGTACATCAAGAGTACACGTAGAAACATACTTAATAGATTTTGTGTGCAATGTAATGTATCTAAGATGTATGAACGTATGTACATAATTATTACATACATAATATACACTTATGTTTGTTGTTTGTCGCTGAGCAGTGTACAGATTTCCTAAATACCAACAAGCACATTTTGCGAGTAAGGTTAAACTTAATTTGGAGAGATTCCGTTGCGACGTTTTTGCTGTGCTGATGATATTCTTTGAATATAAAACGCGGCACTTAATTTTTTTAAAGCCAACACAAACTGTCAACTGTCAGTCTTTAGCTCAGCCATTTCTTAAAAGTAACGGCCAAAAATTCTCCAGCAGAAAAATTTTATATAGAGTCAGTTTTGCTTAATGTTGATGCCTCCATAGGAGATCATGATCAGACGTGATCACTGTGAACAGTGTTCAAATTGGTCACTATATTGCTGAACCGTAAGCAAGAACCCTTTTAATATAATATTCAAAATTTTAGATGTTACCGAACGAGCTACAGCGTAAAGTTTAGAGCAGCTAACCTTACATACGCGCTGCGAATCGCGTGCTAGTCAGCGGATGTAGGCTAAAGATCAACCATCACGCTGTCACGGAGTTCGTACAATGGGCTCCATAGTCGCGTCACGTCATGGTTTCCATGTCCTTTACAGTTCAAAATTTCTTGCTTTCGACGCGCTAATGAACATTCTACGAAACATTGTCCCGACAGGTTTTGTCAAAGGACTATTTTCTGTATGCAGAAAATGTTAGTAACGTGACAAATAGGCTGCGTAAACGTGAGCGGGCAAGTGATTGTCGCTAAGTACGTACACCCACACAAACAGTGTTATTTGCTGACCTACCAGCAGATTAACACTAGAATAGGTGTATTTGTGTGCTCTAAGATGCACACTTTTGCACTATAGTATATATGCGGCGGCTGAGGCCGCCGCGTAAAAAGCTTAAATGTAATCTACAAATCTAAAGCGCAACCCCTTGCAAGCACACGTTGTAAACTGTGATCGATACACACACAAGGAAATATTGATACATAAGAAGAGTTCATTCCCTCAACCGCTTCTCCTACTGAGTGCCCAAAAATTAGTTGAAATAAAAAATAGAGAAAATTGCAGTTGTCGCCAAAAAAACTAAAGTCATGGATCACTGACTACCCCACCGATTGCTCCTGTGAATCTCTTGAACCAAACAGAGCGACATTTACCAATCATACAACATATGACTGTACAAAACACATTTAGAACTGTAAATAATTCCGTCTATCTACATAAATGAGCAGTTACATCAGGTCTGGTCCTACCCTAACTGGCTGAATTGAAAAGGGTTGTCTGAGGGTGTAACCCGAGAAGGCTAGAGGACAGTTTGAGTGGGCAAGGGCCATTACCGGACCACGGGTGTTGGCTCAGACGGTCATTGAGAAGATAGGTCTCATGGCGCCAAAATTGGGCTCATCCTAAAGCCCAGATTCACGGACTGTAAGTATGAATTCTTTAAAGACAGGTTGCAGTATCGATTCATCCGGCATACAGCAAAACGTACGGACAAAAGCAGTAAAGCACAGAGGTATAGTGTTGGGACCTTAATTAAGGTGGGCTTAGTTGTTGACACAAGAAGATTTGTGTTTGGTTTGGCTCACACGAGAATTAGGCTAGGCCATTATTGTTATCAGTGGACACTGGAAGCTAAGGCTAAAATGCTAATTACCATTGTGCTATGGGGATAGATACGGGTGGGTTAGCTCACCAGGTGTGACAATACACGGGAAATGTGCGTACCGCATGGAGGTCAAGGGGTGATTTGGCTAAATGTGTGTATAGAATATCGATTTATTAAAGCGTGTTTACTAAACGTGTTTTCCAAGTATCAAATATCAAAAGTACGTTATTTTACTTAAATTCCAAGTATCATATTTATCTCACATTTAATTTAAATTATTTTCCGGTATGAAAACAAGAGTAGTGTTTAGTGAACTTTAAACCCTTGCAAAATCATAGGTATCTACAAATAATAGGGTGTTTAGGTTTTAGGTGTTTATACTTTACAGCTAATCCTATATTTCAGTTGAAGAAAACATTAATTTTTCACGAAAAGAAAGAAAGAAATAAATGAAAATTTACAATTTAAAGAAAGAAAGAAAGAAAGGAAGAAATGAAATTGAGAAGATTCCTACTTATTCAATATGTCATTTGCTTGTCAGCTGGCTCTTTAGCGGCGACATTATTTTACATAGGTACGCATATGTTTACATTAAGTTCTGAGGTGCCGAACTATGGCATCCATCAAAATAGCTGTCACAAATTAGCCCATTAGCAAAACTCAAAATGAAGGGATAAATAAAGAAAGAAAGAAAGAAATGAATATTTTTAAGAAAAATGAAATGAAGAAGAAAGAAAGAAATGAAAAAAATTTTCAACTCAAATAAAGGACTAACTGTATAGTCGATTAAGGTGACACTCGGGGGAACCGACTTAGGCGTTTAATTTTTTTAGCGACATTTTTGACCATAATGTGTTGAAGGAAAGTTGTTTTGAATGAAAAGAGCTTTCATTTGATGAGCATATTGGGATAAATTTTTTTACTTTTTTTTGGACAATTTTGTAGTCGTAGCAATAAAAAATTGTTTCAATATAAAATAATCACTCATATCACTGAAATATGCGGTTTTTTAGCTTTAAATTGATGCATTAAACATAGGAATACGTTGAAGCTTTGCTGAGTTATTTAGCCCTAGGCCCAATTTTTCGAAAAAAATGTTCTCCGTTTAAGTTCTCGGTAGTGTTTGTGAACGGCCGCGAAAGCCGCCGGCAGGCCGGCCCGCCGGCCGGCCCGTGAAAACCGGTTGGCCCGCCGGCCGGAGCGGCCGAATTTTTGGATAAAACCAATTGATCCAAGTTCAGTGTGTCATTTTGGCATAAACTTAGCCTGCCGGATTGTTATGCTGGCCTAATTTTGTTAGTCGGTTGAATCTGGCTGGCCGGCCGGTGTTTTTAACCGGCCGGGCGGCCGGCTGATTTTAGCCGGCCGGCTTTTTCCGAAAATTCCAGCCGGTCACAAACACTAGTTCTCCGTTTATGGTTATAGTAACGTTTTCGACAGTTTTTCAGGAGTAAAACTTGACAACTTACGATTAATTTTCAATCCATAATATTACTACGCATATTAGTTTAGAAAACTATAAACTATTTTGAGATAAATGCTTGCTAAAATAGTTTGAAAAAAATCATTTTAATTTTTGCAGAAAATATTTTTGAGCCAGTTACGACAATTTTTTGCAAATTTTATGTTTAGCTAAGCCAAAGTAGTATAGCTAGTCAAAACGGCCGTTCATTGAAAAAAGAAAAAATGACACACGAACATGTCAAAAACCTTGAATTTAGAGTCCAAAACGTATTCTGCCGCGTTTTGTTTTTTGAGATTACGGCACATTTATGTAACATTACTTTTTGAACTATAGTACATTACACAAAAGTCCGCAAAACTTGACAACTACTAAAAGGATTTTGTTCAAAATTTAACTAACTAACTTGGCACACATACATATGTGTCTACCTTATACTAAAATTTCAAAAATTTTGTAAGCTTAAATTTTGCTTTACCTCAAATTTCACTCGAATTCTGTACAAATGTCCTTGCGTAGACTAAATCTCAAGTCTCGATGTTGCAATCGGTTCATGCATTATTTTACATGTTTTTTAGACAATTTCTGATGTGTCAATTTTTTTTATTTGTTTTATTTCAGCGTATTGCGTGAAATAATTAGATTCAAAAATTTGTATATTTTCTAAAATTCGAAAAAATTCTAATTTGAAGGTCCGTAACTTCTTTTCTGCGTCATATAAATGCAACAAACGTAGCATTAAAATTCACCATGTTATTGTCTATGTTGGTGCAAAGAATAAAATTAGTTGGGATTAAACTGTTTATTTTACAAGCAAAACATGAAAAATGCAAAAATTCACGAAATTCGACTATTTTAACAGTGTCTGCTGACAAGCTTGTTCCAGATTTAAGCTAAATAATGTGCGTCACTGTAGTTTTAGTCAAGTTCTTTAAAGTGCAAAAGACAGCTAGTGAATTCATTGACTAGCTGTCTTTTGCACTTTAAAGAACTATCAAAGTTTCAAACTATCAAAGGTTAAAAGTTATAGCAAGGTATAAAAACTGTCGAAAACGTAACTATCACCTTAAAAGCTCTCTGTTTAACTTCTTCATTTAAATGTTCTCCGTTTAAAGCTTTCCGTTTAAATGTTCTCCGTTTTTTTAAACGGAGAACTCGAGTTCTCCGTTTATTTAAACGGCGAACCTATATGATTGCATGCACTTATTTCAAAATGTTCTCTGTTTAAGTTCACCGTTTAACAATTTTAAATTTTTCGAAGCCAACAATTTGAATTTTTTTAAACGGAGAACTTATCTATTTTCAGTTGCCGTTTTTTGAAGTTCTCCGTTTAAATGTTCTCCGTTTAAATAAACGGAGAACTCTAGTTTTCCGTTTTTTAAATTGATATCTCAATGAAAAATGTTTTTCATTTAGAATATTCTCCGATTATAATGTTCTTTATTTCTGTTTAGAATGTAGGGTTACCCCCTACCTGAGGCGGGTTTTCCCACACTCAAAACGTCGAAATTATGTCGAACATATAACGTTGGTTTCGTATTTTCACGTCTTTCAAAATTGTTATTTAAAACTAATATTTAAATTATTTTTATATATTCGTGATTATAATTGAACGGGAAAGCTAACCTGAATCCAATTTGGCATAAAACCAAAATTTGAATTCTATTCATGTGTGGCTTGGCTTGCCACTGTTGACGATTTTACGAAAAGGGGGGTTGGCACCGGCGCGTTGAATAGGGGTTAGGTATTTAGGCGCCTCGTGCCATTGAGGATTAGGGCTAGGTTCCCTAGGTTAATTTGATGCTCTGAGTTAGTTTTTACTTGTTTCCTCCTGTTATAATGTTTTTATTGTTTTTATGTTCTTTTAAAATATTGAAATTTTCAATAAAACTCTGAACTTTAACTTTTTAGGGTTTTGTAGGGTCTGTTGTTCGTAGACGCCCTTGGAGGGATTAGCAACTGTAGTCTGAGATCCCGTGTGTGAACCCTGACCTAGTTAGGGCGAGTTTCTGAACAGTTTAGAGTGATTTGCCCCGGTCGGCAACCGTTATTCTGCACTCCAATTGGGCTCGGGCGCACGGTCAACAACAACAGTGGCCGGTGCAGCCTTTTCCACCTTGCTGGGAGCGTCCAACGGACCCACGGCTCAGGCTTAGGGAGAGGCAGCCGTTGCGCCCTCAGGCAGTGCTGCCGCAGCCACAGACACAGCCGCAGCCGACTCATCAGCCATTGCAGCGATTGTCGGCGACAACACTGAGAAAAAGAGCGTGGCGTACATCGGTTAGGACTATTCGGTTGGCCATGCGTTTTGTGTGCGGCGAATTGGGATACGAGTAGTTCAACCTAACGATAAACCAAGCGATAATATTTGCCACTGCTACTTGCGTGAACCCCCGTGGGAATGAACCAGCCGCCGTGGCAAGAAGCCAGATGAATCGGGTTGCCAGCATGATAGGGAAACGGCTGCCACATGGCGAAAGCCCTTATAAGAATTCGAACCTGAAACGTAACAGAATTTTCATTTATCAAAATTACGCTGTATACACAATCTCGCGTTACAACATTACGGCCCCAGCACTCAGTACAGAGTCTAGTACTTTAAACTATGTGCGTATATGCTGTGCAACAGCCCAGCGAAAGGGACCGGCACATATATGTAGGCTCTGTACTGAATGACGTGCAGTGGGTGCCATTTTCGAGATGGTAAAAGGAGGGGGGCACCTGTTGGTGATTGAGCCAACCGGCTATCCCTGAGTGGTTAGATACGGAGTGGAATGGATGTGTGTGCAGTGTATTAGATTATAAAAACAAAAGAAAATACAACACACAGACGCGTCTTGGTTTACGTATGGCGTCTAAATTAGTCGACAAGACATAAATTTTGTGGGTGTTTAGGTAAAAGGGGGAAGAAATTAAAGTGAACTGAACTATAAAGTGACTGTATTTCAAGACATGCATATGCATATGCATAAAAAACACGGGGAAACACCAGGAGGCTCTTGTTGCGATTAAAATTGAATGACTAATGTTTATTTTGTTGGGCCGAAATTTTATCTAATGTATTGGGTTTTAAATAAATTACGAGGTATTGCGGTTGTTCGGTTTGAAATTTTTTGGTTAAAATTTTAAATAACAAATTAACAAAATTTGATTATGTATGTATACTAAAACGAATGTGAGAGCAAAAGTGTAGTTTTTTAACAGTATATTTAGGAAAAATCGAGAGTGAAATCTAAAATTTTAAAATTGAATAGTTTTATGTGCGTAAAGACTAGGGAAAGTCCAGTCCTATCCCGAAGGATTTGCCCACAAGAATCGGCGGACCATGCGAGGAGCCAGGCACTGGAACCGCGGAAAGGTGGCGAACAACGACGGCGTGGACCCTACGGAGGTGGCTCGACTCGGAGGTGAAAAAACTGGCTGGCTATCCTTTGAACAGCGATGCCTCCACGTCAAAGCTGCAGCCCTATTCGGGGCGAAATTGACTTTATTTCCACCTGGGGAAGAGAAATTTATTTGCAAATGAAGCGGGGCGACTGGGGCGGTACGGACTGTTTGGGAGGGTCCTACCACTTACGGCCCTAACTATACTACTTGTCGCGGTTATTTGTGCGACACCCCGCTGGAGCGAGCCGGCCGCCACGCTAGACCCTGCGGAGCCAGCCACTTAGCTGCCAGATGCTTGCTGTTTCGTCGATCGATTTCCCTGTGCGCCATCGCCGTCAGCACCAGTCCAGCGATCCAGGCGTAGCAGTCAGTTCGATCATCGGTTCCCTGTCGCTTTTCATCGCCCCATGTCCCCACGCTTGTCCTGATAATGCCAGAATGGACGAACATTCGTAGTTAGCTTTTTGTCTGTCTGTCTTGGCCAGTATTTTGTATGTTGCATAGTGATCGCAACGAGAAGTAGGTGTAGTGATAAGAGCATCTTTAAACATCTCTTTACTACTCATGTCATAACAGTCAGGACATTACTGTAGTCATACTTTATATAGTATCTAATACTATCACAGAACACCTCATCACCCCCTTCTTAAGATTAGTCTGCTAGGTACTGTCGTAATTTTCGGATACTACCATCGGATAGTTGGAAAGTCCATTTACCCAACTGTTTCTCGACAGTGAGAGGCCCGGTCCATAGAGATTTTCCTTTCCCCACAGTTGTTAATTTGACCAGCACTTTGTCTCCTTCGTTGTACGGACCAACGCTCTCTGGTGAGGCTGTCATCTTAGACCTTTCCTTGTGAACACATGACTGTATTTTCTGCAAGAACAATTCAGCTGGACTTTTTTCTTTGTTAGCTAGTGGGAGCAGTCGGTATGATTCGACAGCACAGAAAACTTTTTTCCATGTTCTACTCTCTTGATCGGCCGCTTGAATAGCCAGCTTCAAATAACGGTTGAACATTTCAATTTGGGCTGTGAACAGGAGTTAACAGAGGACGTATGTCCCGATTAGAAAGAATTTTTTTAAATTCGTGGTTGATAAATTGTGGGCCGTTATCAGATAGTAGGCAGTCTGGGTTACCGTACTTAAAAAATAGGTCTGCAAGCCAAGATGTAATTTTTTCTGAAGTGATATCTCCTGACAGAAAATATTCAGGAAAGCTAGAAAAATGGTCTTGAAGTACCACCATGACGCGTTGGTGTTGTGGGGCTACAGAATAGGGCCCGGCTATGTCTATAGCTACTCTTTGCCAATAACTTGTGCAGCTCGGCCAGCTCGTTTCCATAATGGGGGTTGGTGAACGCGATTTATCGCTGTGTTGACAGGCGCTGCAATGTTTGGTAAAACTTTCTACGTCTGTGTTCATAATAGACCACCTGTAAGATTTGCGGATGGCTGATTTTATTCTAACGATACCAGGGTGACCGCTGTGTGTGATGGTTAGAACTTTTGGTATTAAAACTGTTGGTAAAACAATTCGTTCATGTGAACGCGTTAGGAACTGGTCATCCATGGATAACTCGTCACGGATAAACCAGTAGACCTTTAGTTCTGCTCGGATATGGGTTTGTGGAGGCCACTTCGTTTCTACGTAGTTGCAGACCTGTTGTAGTAATGCATCGTTCTCGGTCTCTTTCTGAATCTTGTCCAATGTCAGGCCGGCCGTTGAAATAGTTTTGAGTATGGTATCCCGCCCCGAATCAGAAATCAGAAATTTGAAACAGAACTGGTCAAAGGGAAACGTGATAATGCGTCCGCGACGACGTTTAGGAAACCCTTTTTGTACTCGAGTGTGTATCGAACTCTAGCAGGCGCTGTAGTATTTCATGGCCTTTCTTGACGAACCGTACCTTCCTAGTAAAGTTGTCAGAGCGCTGTGATCCGTGCGTAGCACGAACGGTCTACCAAGCAGAAAGTTTCCCCAATGTTTATACGCCCAAGCACAAACGAGGGCTTCTTTCTCGCCAGTCGTTCATGA
>JASANF010002546.1:0-22727 GCA_030248245.1 Trissonchulus sp. WLG1_4 | reverse complement strand
AATTGACTGCGCAAAATTTGGCACATTACCGTCATCCATAGAGAAAACTGAACAGAAGTAGTCATTGAACAAGCCTGTTTTATCTTTATTATCCGAAATTGAAGAACCTGCATGTGTCAAAACAGAAACAGTAGTTTTTTTAGTTAGCCTGGATCTTACAAATGACCAAAAAGAGCGCACATTTATATACATTGTTAAGCACACTTTGTTCATAGGTATATATGTCCGCTCTTTTTAAACGTCGAAACTGACTTGCCAAGGAATGCCACTTCTCATAACAAGAAAGATTTCCAGTTTTTTTTAAACTTGCGGTGCATTGCACGTTGGAGATAATGCAAGCGCATGGTCTCTTTTGATCATAATTTTTTGAGCCGCTTTTTGCGTAGTCAACCGGTACATAGTTACATATAGCCCTACTATAGATGTTTTAAAACAAACTCCAGAGATCGTTTACAGTTATACAATTTGAAAGTGTTTCAGGTGAAAGATTTTGGACTAAAAATCGCTGACAATTTTCAAAGTCAATTTTTTTTAAATTTTTAAAAACAGTTTTAGACTGGATTTTAGACTGCGTAATTTTGAGACTGAAAAGTAGCATATTATGATCGGAAGTTGAAAAAGGTTCCCCTAACTTCCAAGACGAAAGTAAAAAAATCAAAATTTGTAAAAATAAGATTAAGAATATTGACAACCCTCGTCGGAGTTGTAACATGCTGAAACATACCAATGCGAACAATCAAATCAATAAAACATAATTCAAAGTGCACAAAAGATGATAAAGTGTCCCAATTTATATGGGGGTAATTAAAATCACCAACCAAGCAATATGGTACACCGTCGCCTAAATTTGTCTGTAGAAAAGAGAAAAGTTCATTGTCTGATGTTGCAGTGGATTTAGGTGATCGATAAACTGTACAAAATTTAACCTTTTTTTCCAGCATTTTCAAACACAAGAAAGCAGATTTGGTAAAATAAATTAGAAGAAAAAGACAATAGTGAACAGAAAAATTTTTTTGGAACAAAAACAACGATGCCACCACCTTTACCACTTTCGGATTTTTTATCAACTCAAAAAACGGAGTATTTGTTTTGTGATCCAAAGATAGAATTTGATTCCTGCGAAGACAACCAGCTTTCACAAATAGCAATAATTTCATCCGAATTCAAGGAAAACAAAAATTCAAGGTCTGCTAACTTGCTTCTAACACTTCTAGCGTTAAGGAAAATAACATTAGCAAAACTAGTTTCTTGACCTTGAGTGAAATTTAGTTTTCCTCGCTTTGCATAGATCTACATATATTGATCTAAAAAAAGCTTTTAACACCGTTAGTCGTTTTAAACTACTAAAAAGATTGGAAGCTATTGGTTTTAAAGGAAAATTTCTTAAAATGATAGAATCATTTTTAAGTGACAGAAAGCAAAGGGTTAAACTAAATGATTGTTATTCTGATTGGGCACCAGTGAAAAGTGGTGTTCCTCAGGGTTCTGTTTGTGGTCCTACTTTGTTTCTGATTTATATCAATGAATGTGTAAATTTTAATAATTTTAATTCTTGTTGTTGGTATGCTGATGATAGTAAGATATTTTTTAGCGGACCAGACAGGAATACTTTACTTCAAAATCAATTAGATCTATTTTCGAACTGGGCCAAAAATTGGCAAATGTTCCCTTCTACTGCGAAATCTTTTATCTTAAAGATTGGTAAACAGAATAATAGCTATCATTACTTTTTGGATGGGAAAGAATTGGAAAGCTGTAAGGTTATGTCAGATTTAGGAGTTCTGGTTTCTTCAAAACTAAGTTTCTCAGACCATGTTGCTAAGATTGTGAAAAAAGCATCCTTTACGGTTTACTCTCTTATTAACTGTGTTGTTTCTGGTGATGATACTATTCGTATACTATTATATAAATCCTATGTTCTGCCAATTTTAAAATATGCATCCGAGGTCTGGAATCCGTATTTGATTAGAGATATTGATCTTTTAGAGAATGTTCAGAGACGTTTTACTAAGCAGTTTCGATGTGTTCAGCACTTAGATTATACAAAACGCTGTCTCTCTTTGGGTTTACAGTCTTTAGAGCTAAGAAGATTGAAAAAAGATCTTGTTTTTGTGTATCGTATTGTGCAGGGGTTGACAGCTACTGTATCTCACCTGATCAATTTTTTACTTTTTCAAATTATCAAACCACTCGCGGCCATGCGTTTAAATTTGTCCAAAGCAAAAGTAGACTCGATATAAAAATTATTTCTTTGCGAATAGAGTTGTCTCTCCATGGAATTCTTTGAGCAATCACACTGTCTCGGCACCATCTTTAACACGTTTTAAACAACTTTTAGATAGTGAATGTGAGAAACTATATAAGTTTTTAAGAAAGTACAAGTTTTGAACTTTTTCCCTGTTCTTGTATTTTTTGTTTTCTAGTAGTTTCTTATTATAGTTTTTGTGTTTGTGCTGTTTTGCTTAGTTCTGTGTTGTTGTTGTTGTTGAAATTGAAATACAGTTTTTATTTGGTGGTCACCACATCTCGTTTACTTTGGAGTAAAATTTCTGTTTGTTTTTGTTTGTATCTGCAGCACCATTGTGAATTTAATAATTTGTGGGCAAATTATCAACATGGGTTTTTAAAGGCAAAATCTACTGTAACTAACTTATCGGATTGTTATACCGATTGGGTGGACTGTGTGGATAATGCTGGGTATGTAGATAGATATTATTTATACAGATTTCAAGAAAGCTTTTAATTCAGTGGTGCATTCAAAATTAGAAGTTTAAGTGAGAGCGTTGGGTTTAAATGAACATGTCTTAGTTAGAAGTACTAATGGACTTTGTAACTGGTCGAAGACGGAGTGTTAGAATTAATAAAGAACAAGCAAAGCCCAATGCAAAATGGGCACGAAGTATGAAACTTATAATATCACTCCGTGAAACAAAATCTGCTGCGCAGCAAATACTTTAATCATGATGATGAGAAGTTTTACTTATTGCCAGCTGTCATCTGTGAGACTGCAAGTCACCAAACCAAAACCAACTGTGCACCAAAATTATTGAGTTATAAAAGTTTTACTGATGTTTACAAAAACTCATAGTGCAAATTAACCCGATCATAGCTGTTTCAGCCCATGCCATTGCGAAAAATTGAGTAAGTCAACAATTTGTGACAATCTGAAAAATGTGAAAACAAAAACTGGAGGTGGTTATTTTGTTTATTTGAGAAATTCATGTCTATTTATACATGTATAATCTGTACAATCAAATGTTGGCAAGACTTCAGCATGTTTTCAATTGCACCAATATTATAACTAAATTTCCAGACGTCTATTCGATATGCAAATGAGCTTCAGTCAATTAAATTCTGTTGCACTATTCTTTATGTACGTAAATACATACCTGCACATTACCACAGCTACACAATGATCAGACCACTGAACAGACACACGTCGCGTACACACTCAGGTTCACAGATAACCGCACAATCACACAGATGACAACACGCAAAGACGCACACACATAACTCACTTAGTTACACGTTATTTTTCCGACACCTCATTCTAAAGAAGCCTGCTGCGCTGTGGCGCAGCAGGAAAAATCAGAATTTGTTGCTGTTAAAAGTGGAGTACCACAAGGTTCTGTTGTACAGGTGCTGGGACCTGTTGTTCTGTTGTAGGTCCCAGCCTTTTTCTAATATTTGTGAATGATATTCCTGTGTATCGTAATACAATTTTATCTATGTAAGATGATGATGATGATGCAAAGTGGTATCAACTGGTGGATAAGGGCTCACAGCCAAATGAGTTACAGATTGCTTTAACAGATTTTCATGATTGGGCCAATACATGGCAGGCAGCTAGCTCTAGCACTGTCAAAATGTGGGGTTCTGCATGTGGGTCATAATAATCCAAAAAATACTTATTTTATTGGACCTCATGCATTACAGGAATTTCAAGAGTATAAAGATCTCGGGATTGTAACGCATAATAGCTTAAAATTTACACGGCATTGTAGTGTCATTACTTCCAAAGCCTCGAAATCTATAGGGATGATAAAACGTACTATTGTTTCTCGTGACCGTTTGTTGTTATGTAAACTGTTTCAAGCTTAAGTGTATCCTGACCCCCTGGGTACGCCCTTGTCAGCGCGTGCGAAAACCTATAAATATGTGATTTTACGATGAAATAATGTGAGTTTGAATTTTTCCTCTTCTGCCGAACCTGCACCTGCCACCGTTTTCACCACCCCCCCAGACGTAGCTTTCCTTCGCGCAAGGCTATGCACCAGGGTTGGCAGTCTCGGTCTCGGTCTCGGTCTCGTAAAAAACCCGAGACTAGGCTGCTCTCGGTCTCGGTCTCGGTCTCGGCAGGAAAACCGAGACCTGCCATAGAGTGGTCTCGGTATTTCAGATGAGACTTGAAGTTTTCAAAATTTACCAAAATCATGAAGATTTTTTTCCAGAATCCCAAGCATGAAATGGTAAAATCTGTCTACTGCTGAAGAATGCCAGTTCACTAGCAAACTTTGGCTAACTTCAAGTTCAAACTATGTATAACAAACTAGAATTTTAATTAAAGTTTGAGCTTGAATGGGTTGTCTGACTTAGCGATGTTGCATTATTGTATGTGGAACCTCTCAAGCATACATATGTTAAACAGTAAAAAATACTGCCCATCATTTAATGATTGTATCTCAAATTTTTAAAATTGAAACTTGAAAAAAGGTCCCCCAAAGGCTGGTCTCGGTCTCGTAGGTCTCGTTTGGGTGGTATCGGTTGCCTGGTCTCGGTCTCGGTCTCGGTCTCGGTTGCAAACCCGAGACTTGCCAACCCTGCTATGCACATAAACATATAAATTGCAAAATTACTAAACTAAGCCTGAGCCTCAGCCTGAGCCTAAACTAAGCTTGATGCTAACTCTGGGACAAAGCCTAAGCCTAAGCCTAAGTCCAAACCTGAGCCTAAATTTGAGTATTTTTGAAAACACACACGCACACTCACATGTGCATAGCCCTGCGAGAAGGAGAGCTTCAACCCCCCCACAGGAAGCCCAATTAGATGAAAAAATAACAATAAATTATACTCAAAATAACAAGAAAAATTTAGCAACATTTCACTGTAATTTCTACTAATTATTACTCAAAATTCAACAAAAGATCTGCTGCATTTCAGTAAAATATCGAAATTTTTTCAACAAAATATCAACAAAATTTATACAAAAATCTGAACCTATTTCAGCAAGATTTCAATAACATATCCAAGACTTTTCAACTAATTTTGGGTTAAGGTGGCGCTCACCTCAAAAAGTCATGTTTGGCGCTAAGCTCATGCTGTCAGTACTAATACCATTTTGATTTTACATCAAAGAGACCTCAAAAAAACCTATTTACAAAACATTTCAGCACTTTAATGTGAATGTGTCAAATTTTATGACCATGTCGAATTTCCTATTCACACTAATTTTATTTTTGACCTAGCTCAGCGAAACTTCAACCGATTTTGACGATCTTGGTATCAATAGAAAGATCTTTCAAAACTCTAGACGTGATTGATTTTCGATTTTTGATTTCTATTTTTGATTTTGCAAAAAAACGATTTTTCAAAAATCCTTTGTGTTTGAGCGACTACAAAAAGTGCTGCGAGCCAAAATTTGAAAATCGAAAAACTTTCACGTCTGCATTTATATTCTTTCTTTCATTGTGCAAATTTTCAACTCGATCGCAATCGGTAGCGGGGACCTAGGTCCAAAAAAAGTAGTCGATTTCGCTACACAAAAATGTAAGGCTTGCCCACACGTTTCACCTTTTCTAGGACTGCATATTTCCGTTGAAAAAGTTTCCAAAAGCCATACTCAATTTTTTAAGAAATTAAATCAAAAATTTGACTTTTTCGAAGATTTATCAGCTTTTTAGGTTTTTCATTTTTGATTTGCATTTTCACGGCTAAATTACTCAGCAAAGCTTCAACGTATTCTTATGTTTAATACATCAATTTAAAGCTAAGACACCGCACATTTCAGTGATATGAGTGATCATTTTATATTGAAACAAAAAATTTTAAGCTACGGTTACAAAATTGTCAAAAAAATTTGAAAAAAATTTTTAATCACAATATGCACATCAGATGAAAGCCCTTTTCAGTCTGAACAACTTTTCTTCAAGACATTATGATCAAAAATGCAGCTGAAAAAAATTAAACGCCAAAGTTGGTTTCCCTAAGCGCCACCTTAAGGTGGCGCTCTGAGTAACTTCCAATAAATCAAATAGCTATAATTTTTTGTTTCTTCTTGGTACGAATTTTTTTGCTGAAGTGCAATCAAGATAAACACCAGGCAAGTATTTTTGCAAAGTTTGATAAGTCCAGGAGCATTTTAGCAAATTTTATGACGGCACCAAAATTTAAATTTTTCAAAATTTGACCAATTTTTGAAACAACGTAGCTCAGCGGTGCCTCAATCAATTTTAACAATCAATAGCTTCAATTAAAGACAATTATCTTGCCGAGGTGCCATTTTTGTCGAATTTTCGTTACCGGCGACAAATTTTTAGTTATTTTAATTTCTATCAAAAGTGACGTTTTAAAAAGCCTGTCATATTTAGCCAAATTATAATAATTATAATTCAAGAAGTTCGGCACCTCCACCTACGTCTGCTCTAACAGTCTGCAAAGTTTCAAGCGGATCTGTTTTCGCAGCTGACAGTAATCTTAAAAAAATGTACGCTATAGCCCAATCTCAGAAACCTGAAGTTTGCCTACACATACGTATTTTCCAAAAAATAGAGCTAATTTTTCTGTACTAAAATCCGTTGAGAAATGTTTCAGAAGCCAAAAAGTAGCTAACGAAAAATTAGTTTGAAAAATAGTGTATTTTTGTCAATATCGATCAACGTATTCTGGAAATTTTTTTAGAAAGGTTTGCCTACACAAACGACTTTTTGAAAAGTTGCAACTAGCAATTAGCTACAAGGATCTGTTTCAAAAAGTACCAAAAGCCATATAGAATTTTTTGGTATATCGATTTAAAGATTTTTTTCCATTGAAAAATAGGTTAAAATTTCAAGTTGAACCAAATTTGACGTTATATACATCAAATGAAAGCTAATTTAATTTGCAACAACTTTTCTTCTTGAGATAATTAACGAAAACTTACGTGAAACATTTTATCGCCCAAAATCGGTTATTCAGAGCGCCACCTTAAGGTGGCGCTCCTGAAAAGTGACTTTTCAAAAAACGGCAGTTTGGGGCTAATTTTAGATACAGAATGGCAAGCTGGTGTAAAAATATGCCTAAATACAAAAAATGAAGTTGATTGATACAAATTAGCATTCACTGTAGACCAAATGTGAGTGGAATTTCGGCTTGCGATTTCTCTTCGCAAGTAAGTAGCTGTTGCACAATCAATAGGTCATTTTGCTCGCCTCAACGTGATTGAGCGGCCGCAAAAAGTCATTTCTGATGAATATGATTGATATATTGAAAAACACTAAAATTGCGATTTTTGAAAAACACAAATTTGGGTAAATTTTTTAGATACTATCGATTTGCCAAAAATCAAATTTTGCGACCGCTCGAAGATGCCAAGGTGCATTTATGTGCCAAATTTTAACTTTTTTCGTTGAGGCAATTTTTTAAAATTGCAAGCCGAAAATTTGCGTTTGTATTCACACGCACTATATTTCTGTCTCATGCAGAAAGCATTGCGTTAGTTCACAAAAAAATTATACCACACTCAATAAAACACCAAAAATTTTTAATTACGTTTCAGTAAAACACAACTGCTAGTGTTTTTCAGCCTTTCAAATACATTACATACGTGTAAATGCACTGGCTTATGAAGGCATTTCCGTGAAAATCTATTTTTCTTGCCAAAATTTGCTCAAAAATGTTCAAAAAATTTTTTATGTGATATGTACATCAATTTGAAGAAAATTCACTTCTGATCAACTTTTGTTCTTACGATGCATGTTTATTTTTGCGCGTTTTCAAAATAATGGCCAAAACCCACATTTCAGGAGTGCCACCTTAAGGTGGTAGTAACGAATGTGCAGTGATTTTTAAATTTTTGAAAAAATTTAGTTGATTCAAACTGTATTTTTTGAAAATAAAGTCTGTAAAAAATTGATTCATATACACAAAATGGCCAATGAAGTTAGCGGGATCATGTGAAAAATTTTTAGGAGCAAGCCAAGCCAACAAGCCAAACTACACAACAGGAGAATGGAAATTTAACAGTTTTGGCCACTTTTCTAAGCGCATGCGCAGGGCATAAACACAAAAATGAACACGAATAAACTTTTGCAAAGTTTCTAGACCCAAAATGAAAATTTTTTAATTTGCTTATATTTTTGCGCAGATATAGAGCCCGAAAGTTGAGTGTGAATAGACACTTTTGACTTCGAAAGCTCATATTTCGGTTAATAATTGACGAATCATAAAATCGTGCAATTTGGGTCTAGATAATTCACTTTTAAATATTTGTGCCATTTTTCGCATTTCTTTGTTCTGTAAACCCTTCAAAAAGTGGCCAGATTTGAAAGTGCTCAAAAAAGCCAAATTGGTCTACTTTGAGCACGTGCCATACAAATCATCTTTGCAGTTGAACAATAAAACTTTACATAAATGTAGAAGAAAAATAGTGCTTTCTAACAGTATAAGAAGTGTACTCTAAAGTTAATTAATTATTGAGTACTAGCCTGTTAAAAAACACTGCACATTCGTTACTACCACCTTAAGGTGGCGCTCCTGAAATGTGACTTTTCAAAAAACGGCAGTTTGGGACCAATTTTAGATACACAATGGCAAGCTGGTGTAAAAGTATGTCTAAATACAAAAAATGAAGTCGATTGATACAAATTAGCATTCACTGTAGACCAAACGTGAGTGGAATTTCGGCTTGCGATTTCTCTTCACAAGTAAGTAGCTGTTGCACAATCTATAGCTCATTTTGCTCGCCTCAACGTGATCGAGCGGTCACAAAAAGTCATTTTTGATGAATATGATTGATATATCGAAAAACCCTAAAATCGCGATTTTTTAAAAACATAAATTTGGCTAAATTTTTTAGATACTATCGATTTGCCAAAAATCAAATTTTGCGACCGCTCGAAGATGCCAAGGTGCATTTATGTGCCAAATTTTAACTTTTTTCGTTGAGGCAATTTTTTAAAATTGCAAGCCGAAAATTTGCGTTTGTATTCACACGCACTATATTTCTGTCTCATGCAGAAAGCATTGCGTTAGTTCACAAAAAAATTATACCACACTCAATAAAACACCAAAAATTTTTAATTACGTTTCAGTAAAACACAACTGATAGTGTTTTTCAGCCTTTCAAATACATTACATACGTGTAAATGCACTGGCTTATGAAGGCATTTCCGTGAAAATCTATTTTTCTTGCCAAAATTTGCTCAAAAATGTTCAAAAAATTTTTTATGTGATATGTACATCAATTTGAAGAAAATTCACTTCTGATCAACTTTTGTTCTTACGATGCATGTTTATTTTTGCGCGTTTTCAAAATAATGGCCAAAACCCACATTTCAGGAGTGCCACCTTAAGGTGGTAGTAACGAATGTGCAGTGATTTTTAAATTTTTGAAAAAATTTAGTTGATTCAAACTGTATTTTTTGAAAATAAAGTCTGTAAAAAATTGATTCATATACACAAAATGGCCAATGAAGTTAGCGGGATCATGTGAAAAATTTTTAGGAGCAAGCCAAGCCAACAAGCCAAACTACACAACAGGAGAATGGAAATTTAACAGTTTTGGCCACTTTTCTAAGCGCATGCGCAGGGCATAAACACAAAAATGAACACGAATAAACTTTTGCAAAGTTTCTAGACCCAAAATGAAAATTTTTTAATTTGCTTATATTTTTGCGCAGATATAGAGCCCGAAAGTTGAGTGTGAATAGACACTTTTGACTTCGAAAGCTCATATTTCGGTTAATAATTGACGAATCATAAAATCGTGCAATTTGGGTCTAGATAATTCACTTTTAAATATTTGTGCCATTTTTCGCATTTCTTTGTTCTGTAAACCCTTCAAAAAGTGGCCAGATTTGAAAGTGCTCAAAAAAGCCAAATTGGTCTACTTTGAGCACGTGCCATACAAATCATCTTTGCAGTTGAACAATAAAACTTTACATAAATGTAGAAGAAAAATAGTGCTTTCTAACAGTATAAGAAGTGTACTCTAAAGTTAATTAATTATTGAGTACTAGCCTGTTAAAAAACACTGCACATTCGTTACTACCACCTTAAGGTGGCGCTCCTGAAATGTGACTTTTCAAAAAACGGCAGTTTGGGACCAATTTTAGATACACAATGGCAAGCTGGTGTAAAAGTATGTCTAAATACAAAAAATGAAGTCGATTGATACAAATTAGCATTCACTGTAGACCAAACGTGAGTGGAATTTCGGCTTGCGATTTCTCTTCACAAGTAAGTAGCTGTTGCACAATCTATAGCTCATTTTGCTCGCCTCAACGTGATCGAGCGGTCACAAAAAGTCATTTTTGATGAATATGATTGATATATCGAAAAACCCTAAAATCGCGATTTTTTAAAAACATAAATTTGGCTAAATTTTTTAGATACTATCGATTTGCCAAAAATCAAATTTTGCGACCGCTCGAAGATGCCAAGGTGCATTTATGTGCCAAATTTTAACTTTTTTCGTTGAGGCAATTTTTTAAAATTGCAAGCCGAAAATTTGCGTTTGTATTCACACGCACTATATTTCTGTCTCATGCAGAAAGCATTGCGTTAGTTCACAAAAAAATTATACCACACTCAATAAAACACCAAAAATTTTTAATTACGTTTCAGTAAAACACAACTGCTAGTGTTTTTCAGCCTTTCAAATACATTACATACGTGTAAATGCACTGGCTTGTGAAGGCATTTCCGTGAAAATCTATTTTTCTTGACGAAATTTGCTCAAAAATCTTCAAAAAAATTTTTATGTGATATGTACATCAAATTGAAGGAAATTCACTTCTGATTAACTTTTGTTCTTACGATGCATGTTCATTTTTGCGCGTTTTCAAAATAATGGCCAAAACCCACATTTCAGGAGTGCCACCTTAAATCAATGCAGTTGGGGGGGGGGGGGAAATAGTGGATCTATTTTTTTGAGTAGAGCACCTTGGGGGAAACATTTTTGCTTCAAGAACCCCTATTTCATTTTTTGGATTTTCTGAGATACGACCCCCCGAAATCTGAGCCCTCGGTGAGGGACGTTTTCGCAATTTTTTTCCGAAGCTCTTGTTTTTTCCGTTCTAATCGTGTCAAAATGGTGTCAGATTATTGGTTACAATTTTTTAGAATCAAAACAAAGGCCCTTTGACCGGGTTTCTGACGCAAAATTGGCCAAATTCGCCAGAAACGTCCAATTTTTGACAAAATTCAAACTTGGCCTTGATTTAGGCTTGGGCTTAGGCTTAGGCTTAGGGCTTAGGCTTAGTATGGGGCTTAGGCTTAGGCTCAGGCTTAGGCAATAAAAAATCTTAATTTTCAGAAAAAATCCTGCCAGCTTAGCCTAGAGAATCCTGCCAACTAAGCCTAGACGATGCTTTAAAACATCATAACGCACTCAAAACTATCCAAAAACAAAGACTACAGCCATTTTTGGCTTCGAACTTTGGCCTACGTTCACTTCCAAAAACACTGAAAATGCAATTTTCAAAGGGTCATAGCTCAGAAAATCTAAATTTGTGGATAGAGGTTCTATTACAAAAAATGCTTCCCTCAAGGTGCTCTACTCCAAAAAATAGGTCCACTATTTTCCCCCCCCAACTGCACTTGATCCCTAATTTTCAACTAAAAAACGAAATCTGAGTCCAACGTTCAACAAATTTTCAATCTTTTTATCATCATTTTTTCAACAAATTTTCATCAATTTAACGTTCTGCTATCAACAAAAAGTTTACATTTTTTCTGTAAAATTTCATCAATTTATCATTAATTTTTCAACAAATTTTCATCAATTTAACGTTCTGCTATCAATAGTAAGTTTAACTTTTTCAGTTAAATTTCGTCAATATATCATTTTTTTCAACACATTTTCATAAATATTACATTCAGCTATCAACAGTAAGTTTACATTTTTTCTCTTAAATTTCATCAATTTATCATCATTTTTTCAACAAATTTTCATCAATTTAACATTCTTCTATCAACAGTAAGTTTACATTTTTTTCTTTAAAATTTCGTCCTATTAATCATTTTTTCATAAATTTTCATCAATTTAACATTCGGCTATTAACAGTAAGTTTACATTTTTTTAGTAAAATTTCATCAATTTTTTGTTAATTTTTCAACAAATTTGGTTCAAGAGCAGCTGGGGTGGGGAATAGTGGAGTGGATCTATTTGTGGAGAAGAGCACCTTGAGCGAAGGATTTTTAAAAATAGAACCACTATGCACAAATTTGGACTTTCTGAGCTATCAAGCTATGCCTATGACCCCTTGAAAATCGTGTTTTCAGTGTTTTTGGAAGTGAACTTCAACTTAGGCCAAAGTTTGAAGCCAAAAATGGCTATAATATTTGTTTTGGGATAGCTGTGAGTGCGTAATGATGGGTCAGACCGAAGCGGGGCGGAATTATTTTAATTCTAATTCGCTTCCTACCCCATCTTTTAATAAAAATATGAAACCCCCATCGTCAGCCATGCCCCCAATCTGATCTCTAACCCCCAAAATTTTGTCTCGGCTAAGCTGAAAGCAGTGGCGTAGCCTGGGGGGGGGCCCGGGGGGCCAAAGCCCCCCCCTCAGCGGTTTTGGCCCCCCCCTCGGATAAAAAATTTGGGTCGCGTAGCACACCCCCCCCCCCCGTAGACAAACTTCGAAAATTTTTCGGGCAAAAAGGCAATTTGGCCCCTCTCTCAACTCGATCCTGGCTACGCTACTGGCTGAAAGGATTCTTTAGGCTAAGCTGGCAGGATGTTTCCTAAAAATTTCTATTTTTCAGTACCTAAGCCTGAGCCTAATAAAAACTAAGCCTAAGCCCTGAGCTTAATTCTACGCCCAAGCTATTTTCTCTAGTAAATTGACTAGTTTGTCGAAGAAGTGGGGGACATGACTGGGGATTTTAGACGTATTAAAAACTATGTCAACTTTCAGCCGCAGCAGGTAATCGTATGATTCAGAACTGTGGCGCAAACTTTTTGTAAAAAACATGAATTTTGGAAAGGACGAATTTTTTTTAAACGCTTGTCCTAAAAAGATAAGCAACGGATGACTTTCAATACACAAAACATAATGATAGGCAAAACTTGGGTCTACTTAATGCAAAAAACCGCTTGCGATTTGAATTTGTAAACGCCGAGCTATGGCTTTCCAAAAAACACCTAAAAACGCAATTACCCCCTTAAACACGTTTAGAACGGAAAAAGCACGAGTTTCCGAAAAAAATTGCGAAAACTGTCCTCACTGAGGGTTCAAATTTCGGGGGTCGTATTTCAGGAAATCCAAAAAACGAAATAGGGGTTCTTCATGCAAAAATGCGGCGTGTCTACACGAGGCCGAATCGTCACGAGGCCGAATCGTCGCCAGGCCGAATCGCCATTTTTAAACGTATGCTTAATTTAGGCTTGGGCTTAGGCTTAGGTTCAGGCTTAGGCTTAGACTCAGCCTTAGGTTTAGGTCAGAAAATAGAAATTTTTAGGAAAATTTCTGATAGCTAAGCCTAAATGTTGCCATAAAATAATAAAGGCGATTCGGCCTGGCGACGATTCGGCCTCGTGACGATTCGGCCTTGTGCAACATTTTCGGCCTGGCGACGATTCGGCCTCGTGTTATACGACCAAAAATGCTTCCCCCAAGGTGCTCTACTAAAAGAAATAGGTCCACTATTCCCCCCAACTGCATCTAACCTGATACTTCATTGAATTTTTTTGAAAAAACAATGAAAGCACAGATGAAACATTGTTCAGTTACGACACTTTTTGGTGGTAAAATGGAAAAACTGTTGAAATATTGTTGAAATTTCGAGTGAAATTTTAGTGAAAAATAAACGAAATTTTGTTAAAATTTTACCAACAATTTTGTTAAACTTGTGACGAAATTTTGTTGAGAAATGAATGAAATTTTGTTGAAATTGTGATGAAAGTTTGTTGAAAAATGAATGAACTTTTGTTGAAATTTTACAGAAAACTTTGTTGAAATTGTGACGAAATTTTGTTGAAAAATGAATGAAATTTTGTTGAAATTTTACTGAAAATTTTGTTGAAATTGTGACAAAAGTTTGTTGAAAAAATATTGAAATTACGTTGAATTTTAGTAGAAATTTCATGGAAAAATAACAAATTTTTCAAAGAATTGTTGAAAATTTGTTGACATTTTGTTGAAAAATAAATGAAATTTTGTTGAAATTTTACTGAAAATTTTGTTCAAAATGTGACGAAATTTTGTTGAAAATATAGTGAAATTACGTTGAATTTTAGTAGAATTTTCATCGAAATATAACAGAAATGTTGCAAAGAAATTGTTGAAAATTTGTTGAATTTTTGTTGAAAAATAAATGAAATACAAAAGAAAATTTTTTCAAAAATATTTCAACAAAATATCATCAACTTTTCGCCGCATTGGGTTTCCTGTGCCCCAGAAGGCATCCCCACCCCCCCCCCCCCCACACAGGTCCGTCACCCCTCAAGGTAGCTCCCCAGGCGAAATTGGTGGCTCAGGAAGCGAAATGGCCGGTAAAGTTGCTCCGGGCCGGCCCCCCTGGCTACGCCACTATATATAAACATGGCGCACACTCAAAAAAACAATTAGAAAATGATACAAAAAAGTACAAAAACGGTACCTCAATGTTTAAATAAGGCAAAAACTCATTAATATATGGATCGCTAATCATTGAAAAGTTATGGAAACATTAAAATGTATGACACAAAGCAGAAAACCATTTTTTTAAATAGTACAAAAAAAGTACAAAAATGTACAAAAAAAGTACAGGAGCCAAATTAACAAAAAATAATAAGTTAGTCTTATCAAACAGCAAATGTATCAGAGCGACAAAAAGTACATAACAGTTCAGATTCAAAAAGTATATATGGTAGCAACGAAAAATATGGTAGCAACGAAACTTCAAAATAATCACTTTTCAAAAAGTATATACATAAAAAGTACAAAAATAGTACAAAAAAGTACAAACCCACTTTTGTACTTTTTTGTACTAACTTTCTTCGTGTGCACCCCTCCCCCCAACTGCACTTGAGGACTATTTCAAAAGGATGGACATTTATTAAAATTGTAAAAAAATTAAGAAATTTACATAACAATATTGTGTAAACAACATATTATGTTGTAGACGTAGAAATACTTTTATATTTATAATCAATAGTTTTTTTATGTTATAGAATGGGCCGTCACGGACGTACTGCTATTTGTTATGATGAAAAAAAGGCTTTCAAAACGGCTGTGGATACGGCAGTTTTGCACGTTCGCTCAATCGTCGTCCCAGATGGACCAAACTATACCCTGTGGACTCGCAACGACAGATGTTCGCAGGTTTGGCCGATTACTTCTGTTTAACTTGGAAAACTGTAGGAAAAGTGAAAAAATAGTCGGTCACATGTTACGTCTTCAAAAGTATATATATATAGGTTTGCGAAGTGTAAAAAAGTAAAAAAGTAAAAAACGTTTTTTACACTTTTTTACAGTAGCAAAATTTCGGACTTTTTTACAACTTTTTTACACTTTTTTACACATACTTTTACACTTTTTAACACTTTTTTACACCTAATTTTTTAAACTTTTTAACACTTTTTTACACCTACTTTTCGCACTTTTTTACAAATATTTTACTAATTTTGCCCATTTTCTGAAAAAAATTGGCCGGAAAAAATTTTGACGTCTCATTTACCAAAATTCACTCAAATTCGAAGTCACCAAAATTTTTCATACGAAAACACTCATACAAAAATGTTTCCTGAAACTTTCAAATCATGTTGGCTACAACACTTGAGGAACTTTTAGTGTAGTTGTTATACATATGTTTAACGAAGCAAACTCAGCGGGTACGGCTCACTCCCATTCGTCCCAAAGTTGAGTTACTGACACAATGGTATATACACGCACATGTAAAAATTTGCCAGCGTATTATCGTCTAGTGTGTTGGTAAATAAATTTATGCAACCGGTATTCACACGGTGTTTGAATTGCATTATTCAAAATTTTGACATCATTTTTGACGGGCGTGCGGCGTGTAACGAAACCGACAGAAAACCAGCATTTGAAAACCAACCAACAATGTTTGGAATGAAACCAACATTTGGGTCAGATTTTGTGACTACCGCTGAGTGCTGACCCTAAGAATACGGCTTTTTCCGCGATAGAATTTTGTCCTGCACAGTGCAAAAACTTTGGGTCCTTCATACGTCTATAGATACTGCTTTGTAGACACGCTTCTGTCTAGCATTAAAAAATAGCTACTGGCTCAATTTAGGGGCAAAATAAACAGTTGCGTTTTCCCCAGGTGGGAGTCCTCCTTCTTTATGATTTTGCATAACAAAAACAGCTTATCTACAATAGCGACAGATGATTAAAACATGTGACCGGTCGGCGGTCACAAATTTTAAGCTGATGTCAAACAGTTTAGAAAACGTTTAAACATCATTCTAGACGATAAAATACTTTTTTACACTTTTTTACAGTTTTTTTACACTTTTTAACACTTTTTTACACTGTAAAAAAGTAGGTGTAAAAACGTCCGGACATTTTTACATGTAAATTAGCAACCCTATATATATATATATATATATATTAAATTTTTGGCATGATATGATACGTACAGAAATTATTTGCTGAGTTTCTGTTCAAGTTTCTGTTCTGTTCATCACATTCTGAACATCAATTTCTTCTTTTAAACCTCAAGGGTAGGTGGATCGATGGCCAAACTGTGGCTTCACCTTCCCTGTGCCGCGACTTATTTAATTTGCTTAATTTGTTGGGCCTAACTTTGTCATATTACTGCTTGTTATGGACTAATAATAACGGTTTTACCACTTTGTTACTAGAAATTTTTCTCGCGTGCACTAATAAACTTTTTGTTTCTTGTTTGTTTGTTTGTAAATGGATGCATAGCTGTCTACTAGATTGTTTTAGTGCCTTCCTCAGCCAATCTGTGATCTGAGCAACAAAGATTATTTCAAGCTGCAGGTGAACACCTCCTTCCCGACGCACCTGCTCATTACCCGAGGCACAGAGGCGGTGCATGTTTGCAAGTGCGTGTTTTCATGCAGGGTGCTGTTCAAGTTGTGCACATGCGGGGAGAAATGTGGTCTGGCTGTTTGGGGCCCTATAAGCAGGCAACCTTACCGAACCTTCAGACTTCCATTCAGATCGATTTATATATAATCTAGAAGAAACCGTGGATTTTTCGCCAATATTCCGGTCGATAGCTCATTACCCGCCAGTACTATATACTCACTGTAATGCGTACCACCGTAGTATTTATATTCCTGTATTATGTGCGTCAAAACTTATGTGCCAGTGAGAGAAGTGTATACTGTGTTCGTTTGTTTGTTTTTTGCAAAGGAAACCAAAGCATAAAATCCCATAAGTCTTCTCTACTCCAGGTAAACTATCAAATTTTCATTTGTCACCGAAACACCTATTATTAGTTTTTTGTGTATGTATTTTTAGTACGAGCTTTCACTTCGGGGAACATGGCTCGTATTGGTTGAACTTTTCGGATTCGGATCCTGACTGCTCCGTCGCTGAGACACAGCCTCCTGTCAACAGCTTTCTGCGTATGTCATATATTTTAGTTATCACCATGCCAGAGATGTAGCAGCACTTTGGATATATCAGGGTTTTTTTTTTCAAAATCGGATTTCATCATTCTGGCGTCATTTTTAAATTCCTGTCGTCATTTTTATTTTTCGTTCGTCAAAATTAAATTAAGTCTTTACAGTACCGTTGCACTGCAGCAATATTGCTAGTTAGCGTTATCTTACAGTGGCGTACCGAGAGAAAATTTTCGACCACAAATCGAAAAAAGCAGCATTTTTATGAAATTTAAACGGTTTTTACCTAATTTTGGCCAAAATTTGTTAAAATCTGTGTTTTTGGCCAAGAAAAAATGTAAATTTCTAACTTGTGATTTTTTTGACGGGGGGGGGGGGGGGGGGTAAAAATTAAGTAGACCGATGGTAGGTTTAAAAATTTAAAAGTTATTAAAATTTTTTGCGTTTAATGGCAAAAAACGGTCAATTATGGGGACGCATAGTCCTAATTTATTTTTTATCATATTTATTTATATATATATATATATATATATATATATATATATATATATATATATATATATATATATATATATATAATCGAAGTTCATCGCGATGGGTCAAAAAATGAAATTTGCTGAAACTTTGCTGATTTGTTAGGCCTAATGGGCCTGCTGCTGCTACTGTGGCAAAATATTATAGGATACAATGCAACTGTTTTTGACTTAGGACTGTTTAAAGAGTTTTGTATTTTGACGACTACGATCGCTCAATGTGCATTTCGTTTTTCAGTCATAGCTACTTGAGATAAAAAACAAGTTATAAGGTTTTTGGGTAATTTTTGCTAGTATTAGCATTGCTAGAATAACGTATGAAAGCGTAACATTTAACACATAATAACAATTTGTTCGTGTAAAAATAGTGTTTTATCGTGAAATTGGTGCGCCCCCCCCCCCCCCCATTTGGGATGACCCCCCCGCCATCCATGGGGGGGGGGGCCTGCCCCCCCATCGCGCCCCCCCCCCCCATAAAATTTTGCCTAAAAATATGCCAGATAGGTATATCGTGCACTAGATAGGTAGATAGGTACTCGTGTACACATGCTGAGGCTTTAATGAAAGCTAATAACAAAGCCGAGTAAGCCACTAAGTTGCGGGGGTCTAGGGGCGGCAGCCCCCAGAAAAAAATTGGACATTTTTTCAATTTTTAGGCCGAATTTGGTCAAATCAGCTTCAATATTTGCTCAAAACCTTTCGTCAAAGCTTCGTCATTTTTATTTTCTGAACGTCATTTTTAAGTTTCATTTCTGCAAATGACGCCATTTTTGACTAAAAAAAAACCCTGGGCCCTTTTCTGGCCAACAAGTAACGATTTTGGACCAGAGTCTGGATTAAATCGCTTAAATTATCAGTATATAATGCTCCTTGTTAAGGCCAATGCAAAAATGTTTGTGTAAATGCTAAAACACGCTCACTCAAGAGGTATTGGCCGAAAGTTTACATACTACATTTTTCCGTTGTTTATACGGCTGGCATAACCCGCATATCTCCAGTCTGTCTGTTTTCCCCCATCACCCTAATTCCATGTGCCCCCCCCCCGTTTTTTCGACGACCCCTGCTCTGCTTTTTATTGATCATGAATGGCTTGTTTGTTTCAGCTATTTTGTACGCTGTGCTGATTTATGCTGGCATAGCATTATTGTGGACTGGCGCCAGATTTCTTAAGAGGTGTATATTTTGTGCGTGCAGAATGTATACAGAATAGGCAAGAATAAGAGTCACTAGCATGAATTTATGTTAGTTTTAATCACTGCTTCTAATCACCGCAGTGTAATGAAATTCCATTCTTAATACCCATTACCCATACACAAGTTTATAATTTCGTAAACTACGCTCTTCTTGTGCTGTTTTATACTATGTCTAAATTTTCAATCCAGATTTAAAATTTTAGTCGAGCAAAAAAGGTTTCGGCTGCGATATGACAAGAGTTATTGTGCAATAATTTGTGAAACAGTTGTTCACTACCTGAACTGGTCTGATTTGAGCTGTTTTGTGTTTTAGGAAATGGGACGACAGCAGGCCAATCAACTACGTGCTGGAAGATCAGGTGCGTTAATCGTCGCTTGTGATTGGCTGGGCGACTAGCCTAGGTCTTATTTTGTGCTCTATCTATGGTGATGGCTTGGTTGCTGGGAGGAGCGATCGGGTGGGTGTGCTGTGCGTGTTTGGCGGCGATTTTCAGTCTAAAGAGTTTGACCTGCACTTGACTTGTCTTATCTGTAACTCTTTCCAAATCAGTTTCTACCATTCTCACAGATTTTTTGCTAAAATCGTGGTATTTATTGTTTTTTATTTTCTCAGTATTACTCTTGTATGGGAATTGTGACTAGTAGTAGTTTGCACTTTTTTACGCAAACCGGCTAGTCACGTAAGAAGGACTTATCTTTCTAGGGAAATATTACTACACGAGTTAAGTCTTAGTCCGAATTCATTAATAAACTCAGTGGACTTGGAAAAATTTAACATAGTGTGCGTAACAAGTCAGTTCAATCTGACTTGAAGTTAAGTTCGTTTAGTCAGTCTTAGAATTCAATTAGTCCGGTGAAAAGATATATAGCCTTTAGAAATGGCGTTTGATGGGAAAACAACACTTGCGTTTCGCCATGCGCCAGCATTAAAAAACGAATGTAGATTTTTATGAGTTGTTTATAGCATATTTTTTGATGTTGTAGGATACGCCAGGCTCTCCTGCGCCGATGAGGGCAAGAAAACATCAAAGACTTCGATCGCTGGACACTTTTAGAGGGTAGAATTATACTCGTTGGCTTATTAGTTGAGTTTGGAGCGTTGGTTTTGATATAATATTATACTTGTAAAAATTCTGTGGAAATCGTGAAAGGTTCGGGGAAACGTTTTGGGCTATGGGAGGCGGCCAAAATGAGGGCACCGGATTTGATGGGTTGGGGCCGCCCCTCTCTCTTTAAAAAGACGCCAGCCCATGCCGGTAGTGTGCAACTTGGGTGTGAAGTATGAATTGTGCAAACTGCAAGGTTGTGCACCGGAAAATTTTCCGAGGAAAAAATGTTTTTTTTGCACAAAAAATAGAAAATTTTCCGGGGTTCCGGAAAAAAGTAAAATTGGAAAATTTTCAAGACTAAATAATATAATGCTCAAAAGCTTCTTAAATGATGATTTTCGACACACTTTGAGGTTTGAGCATTATTCAGTTAAAAGTAGATGTATATTTGTAACGTGTAACAGCTATCCAAGCACATTCAATTCTATTGTGTGTGCAATATTTTCAGCTTGTCGATAGTGTTGATGATTTTCGTGAACTATGGTGGGGGGCGCTACTGGTTCTTCACTCACTCCGCCTGGAACGGACTCACCGTAGCTGATCTCGTTTTTCCATGGTAATTATTATTCAATTCCTGCAAAACGTGTTTAACCCAACAAGCCTAATTTTGGGAACGAAGCAAAAAAGTAGGATTGACGCAGCAGCTGACCGAAAACAACTGATCTGTGTAATCGTAGGGACAATTACTATGAACCGGACTTAAGAGTCCAAATGATCAAGTGAACTTGACCAATTCAATGCAAAATATTTTTTATATATTTATCCAGTCGGAATGTGTTTCCTATATTATGACTATTGAATTAGTTGGTTGTGACTTACTCGAATTGAGTCGTTGACATAATAATCTAGTTGTGACTATTGACATAATAATCTAGTTGTGACTAAAACTGTATATACCGATTTATCTAGTTGGCTATACGACCAAGTTGTGACTACAACTCAGACACTGACGTGTGGTGTCTAGCTTGTGACTTGTGACTGCTGCAGGTTCCTGTTCATCATGGGCACCTCCATGGCCATTTCCCTGCACGCGTCCCACTTCCGCGGCCTCACTCGCAGGCGCATCTGGCTGTCCATCCTGCGTCGATCCCTTACTCTGGTCGCTCTGGGCTTGTTCCTCAATGCCCAGTTGGATAAAGGTAGCATTTTTATAAAGTCTCTGAATATTGGGATTATAATATGTTGTATAATATTGCAATCAATTTCATTTCATAACTAATTTGGCTAATAACACAGCGTCAACTAAATGTGCCGTAACAAATTTTTTCACATTTCACAATGATACCAGCAAGCTAGATAAATATTTTGCTGGCTGCTTTATTATTGTGCTGTGAGCTATATCTACTAAATATGTTTTATAATCCACAAAATCCAGTTTTGGATCAGGCTTTTGGTGTATTATTCTTATAAATTAGTTAACTACTTTTTTACTACTCTGTCTGTGCGTCTTGTGTGCCCTTTCGGCCAGCAACATTACGAAAAAACTTGCTACACTGTCTTTGCTTTTGAGCCTGTCTTACGTCTTGTTTTTGCTAGCTGAACGGACATAACGGCTGTACTTATAGCCGCCTTAGTTGTGGATTGGTGACCGGGAAAAAGTCGTAAATAATTTGGGGGGGTGGGGTGGATTTCCCCATCTGCCCCCCCCCCGGCTATACGCCCCTGCGATTAAGTATACTTTGTGACGTGTTATAGTATCGAAATCTGTTTTAGCAACGAGAGTTCTGAGACTATTTATGAAACTAAGAATTTGGATTTAATAGTACTCTGGTTAATTTCTTTACGGCAAGCCATGTGTTCTTTTAGAGGGTGACGTGCGCAAGCTGCGTCTGCCCGGGGTGCTGCAACGGTTCGGCGTGTGCTACTTCGTGGTCGCCTCCATGCGATGTTTCAGCGTGCTGGATCTCACTGTAATAGCCCAGCACTAGCCCCCTCCCCCCTGGGGCCTGTCGGTTGAGCTTTACAAGTCTTACAATTTATAACAATTTATGATAATGTAAGCTCCAAGTCTGGGATTCGTAATGAGTTTATATGAGGAGTCTCGTGGTTTTGGGCTATTACAGTATGTGTCAATTAAGTGTGGGAGTTCGGAGTTGTAGAACCTGAGCAACAGGCCCCTGTACGTATGAGTGGGTTGCACATAAGCTGA
>JASANF010002545.1:0-18267 GCA_030248245.1 Trissonchulus sp. WLG1_4 | reverse complement strand
CCGCCCCCACACCCCTGCAACCTTGTGGCTTATTCTTCCTTGCTTTTGTGCATTGTGCGCTCTTTGATTAATACACTGCTAAGCAGGGGCGTAGCCGGGGCAGTGGAATTTCCTCCCCTCCCCCCCGAAATTTTTTCGGACTGAAATTTTACACAAGGATATCCCCTTTAGTTTTTATGGTCCGGCCGGAATAAATTTTCAATATGTCTCCAGTTGACCAAATTTGAGGTAAAACTAAAAAATTCCCCATTTTTTTCTGGGGGCTAACGCCCCCAGACCCCTGCAAATTTTTGGCTCAATGTTCCTTGCTTGTATTTTGCATGTCCATGTTCATATACCTAGTTCAATTGTATATAATTGCGTAATACACTGTTGACTGCACCATCGTTTTAGCAGTTTTATTGTTGTATACAATAATAACATTTTTAGTTAATGACAAAATTTAATGTCAAAAAAGTTTCGGAAAATTTGCAGATTGGCTAGCTTCTGGACCCGTGCCGGCGCACCGTTTTGTAATTTTCGGTTCTTTGAGCTCCAATTTTACGTTCGATGCTGCTGTGGTCGAAAATAAGCTGTTTTTGACCGAAAAATGCTAATATGTGTCGTTTTTTGCGTTAAAATAGCAATTAAGTGCATTTTAGCTCATGTCGAAAAAATGGGGCCTATTGGTCAGGGGGCCTATCGGGGTTCGAGCCCCCCCCCCATGAAAAATTCCTAGATCCGCCACTGGTCAGAATAATGTTTATATACAATTTTTCAGAGCCTATTAGACAGAGCGTTCAATTTTGACCCCCCCCCCCCTAGGTTTGGGGGATATAGGGGACTCTGGTCATGAGTCGAAAAATTGAGGTTCATCCGACTTATTCGACCCCTAAGGGTTTTAACACCAATAATTTCACTTCAGATTTTTATTAAAAGGGGCGACAGCTATTTTGGGGGCTAGAGATCAGATTGGGGGCATGACTGACGATGGAGTACATATTTATTAGTTTCATATTTTTATTAAAAGATGGAGTAGGAAGCGAATTAGAATCGAAAATAATTTTCTCCTCCCCCGCTGTAGTCTGACCGCTTAGGCTTAGGTACTAAAAAATCTTTCAGGAAAAATTCTGCCAGCTTAGCTTAACGAATCCTGCCAGCCAAGGGCGTACCCAGGGGGGGGGAATGGGGGGAATTCCCCCCCCCCCGAAATTTTTCCCCAGTGATTTTTTACACAAGGGTCCCCCCTTTGGTTTTTATGGTCCGGCCGGAAAAATTTTCTGATATATACGTCTTTAATGGACTAAATTTGGCCTAAAAATCAAAAATTTTCCCAATTTTTTATCTGGGGGCTTCCGCCAACAGACCCCTGCGACTATGTGGCTTACTATTCCTCGCTATTGTCTTTCATCAAAGCCTATGTATGCAGTGGCGTACCCAGAAAAAAATTTCGGGGGGGGGATGACTTTTCGATTTTTTGTAATGGGTTAAAATGCACTTTTTAGCAATTTTGACACTCGTAAAACGCCTTACAAACGCAAGATTACTAAACCACAAGGCTGCAGGGGTCTGGGGGCTGCAGCCCCCAGAAAAAAATAGGGAAAATTTTCGATTTCTTGGCCAAATTCTGTCAATTGGAGGCGTATCAGAAAGTTTTTCCGGCCAGACCATAAAAACCAAAGGACACAAGGTTGCAGGGGTCTGGGGGCGGCAGCCGCCAGAAAAAAATGGCGATTTTTCCAATTTTTAGACCGAATTTGGTCAACTGGAGACGTATCAAAAATTTTTCCGACAAAATTTAAAACAAAAGTTGGGAGTGTCATATCAGACAATGTATTCCACAAGTAAATGTAGCATAATATACTCGTGTAGACATGCACATGCAGCATAATGTAGTTGTGTATACATACATAGGCTTTGATGAAAGACAATAACGAGGAATAGTAAGCCACATAGTAGCAGGGGTCTGGGGGCGGCGGCCCCCAGAAAAAAATTTGGGAAAATTTTTGATTTTTAGGCCAAATTTAGTCCATTGGAGACGTATCAGAAAATTTTTCCGGCCGGACCATAAAAACCAAAGGGGGGACCCTTGTGTAAAAAATCACTGGGGAAAAATTTCGGGGGGGGGGAATTTCCCCCCATTCCCCCCCCCCCCTGGGTGCGCCCTTGTATGCATGTGCACGAGTATATTATGCTACATTTACTTGTGGAATACACCGTCTGATATGACACTCCCATCTTTTGTTTTAAATTTTGTCGGAAAAATTTCTGATACGTCTCCAGTTGACCAAATTCGGTCTAAAAATTGGAAAAATCGCCAATTTTTTTCTGGGGGCTGCCGCCCCCACACCCCTGCAACCTTGTGTCCTTTGGTTTTTATGGTCTGGCAGGAAAAACTTTCTGATACGCCTCCAACTGACAGAATTTGGCCAAGAAATCTAAAATTTTCCCTATTTTTTTCTGGGGGCTGCCGCCCCCAGACCCCTGCAGCCTTGTGGTTTAGTAATCTTGCGTTTGTAAGGCGTTTTGCGAGTGTTAAAATTGCTAAAAAATGCATTTTAACCCATTACAAAAAATCGAAATGTAATTCCCCCCCGAAATTTTTTTCTGGGTACGCCACGTCGGAAAAATTTCTGATACGTCTCCAGTTGACCAAATTCGGTCTAAAAATTATAAAAATCGCCAATTTTTTATGGGGGCTGCCGCCCCCAGACCCCTGCCTCCTTGTGTCCTTTGGTTTTTATGGTCTGGCCGGAAAAACTTTCTGATACGCCTCCAATTGACAGAATTTGGCCAAGAAATTGAAAATTTTCCCAATTTTTTTCTGGGGGCTACCGCCCCCAGACCCCTGCAGCCTTGTGGTTTAGTAATCTTGCGTTTGTAAGGCGTTTTACGAGTGTTAAATTGCTAAAAAGTACATTTTAACCCATTACAAAAAATCGAAAAGTCATTCACCCCCCGCCTCGAAATTTTTTTCTGGGTACGCCACTGCTGCCAGCTAAGCGTAGACGATGGCTTAAAACGTCTTAACGCACTCAAAACAATCCAAAAACGAAGATTATGGCCAATTTTGGCTTCAAAATTTTGCCTAAATATGCTGAAGCTCACTTCCAAAAACACTGAACGTTTGAAGGCAAAAATGCCTCTAATCTTTGTTTATTGATAATTTTGCCCCCTTAACCCCTCCCCTCCCTGGGTGTGCCCTTGCAAGGGAACGAAGGCCTAAATATGAAGCCAAGAATGGGATTTATCATCTTTGTTTTTGGATAGTTTTGAGCGCGCTGTGGTGTGTTAGGACATCGTCTTGGCTAGGCTAATAAGCTGGCAGAATTATTCCTGAAATTTTCGACGATTCAGTTCTTAAGCCTAAGCCTGAACCGAAGCGTAAGCCTGCAGGATATAACGCCTAAATCTTAACAATATTTAAACGCGGCTTTCTTGTGAGCTGGGATGAGAAGGAAGGAAAATTCTTTGGAGTAGAGCGTAGCGTTCATTACATTTTGGATTTGGTTTATATCAAGTTAAGCAAGCGTGCAATTTTTTTGGGTTGAATGCAGTTGTGGGGGGGATAGTGGACCTATTTTTTTAGTAGAGCACCTTGGGGGAAGCATTTTTGCTTCAAAAACCCTTATTTTATGTTTTCGTGTTATGGACGTTTATGGACGTTTTCGCAATTTTTTACGGAAACACGTGTTTTTCCGTTTTCCGTTCTAAACGTATATAGTTAAATAGAGTAAGAATGTTTGATTTATTACAATCAAAACAAAGGCATTTGACCCCGTTCCTTCCGAAAAATTGGCCAGATTCTCTAAAATTGTCCAACTTTTGACCAAATTCAAACTTGGCCTTAATTTAGGTTTGGGCTTAGGCTTAGTATATATATATATATCGCGTTTCAATTTCAAAAATAGAATATTTCAGGAACAATTCTGCCAGTTTAGCGTAGAGAATCTGCTAGCTATAACCTCGAATTCGCGTTCAGCGGCCTAATTTATCCCCAGAGACGTCAAAAAACCATTTTTAAAAAATTGACCAATGTAGACCTATCAGGACCCTCACTGTTGGGCGGGACTGACTGTGGATTCATTCCAAGGCTTTTTTTCTCAATAAAGTTAACAATATTCAAAACAGGACGATATAATTGTGATCTAAACACGGATCAAACATTCATTTTTTTTCGAAAAAATTTATCGAAAAAAACGGATGCTGTATGTATTTCGGAGTATATACACGTCACTCCGAGAGGTAAGATTGTTACAGAAGATAGACAATAGTTTAGATTATCATTGTGGTGAGTTTGGGAGTGATCGGATGGGTGTTGATGAAAATATGATACTTTATCCAAAATTTCCGAGGTCGATATTCCGACTCTAAATTTGGGTGGTCGGAGAAATTTTAACAAAATTTTTTGAATTTAACTTCTGGAAGCTACTGCATCACTACAAATTAAAATTTAGTCTTTTTTCTACTTTCTCCACCATTTCTGGCTCTGTGTAAGTCATGGACTCTGAAAAAAACCCATCCGTTTTTTTTTCGAAAAATCGGCCTTCCGTTTTTTTAGTTAGGTTGCTATATATATGCCTTGTAGCATCACACAGTAACGCACTCCAAAACTATGCAAAAAGTAAAAACAAAGATCTTAGCCATTTTTGGTTTCAAACTTGTCCTACGTTGACTTCCAAAAACACTGAATATATATATATATATATATATATATATATAATATATATATATATATATATATATATATATATATATCGCGTCTCTCTCTAAAAACAAACATTTGAAGAAATTTGCCAGTTTAGCGTAGAGAATCTGCTAGCTATAACCTCGAATTATATATATATGCGATTTCCAAGGGGTCATGCCTCAGAAAATCCAAATTTGAGAATAGGGGTTCTTTTACAAAAAAAGCTTGCCTCCAGGTGCTCTACTCCAAAAAATACAGATATATATATATATATATAGGTCCACTATTCCCCTCCCCCGCAACTGCACTTGATCAAATTTTTTTGCGAAAAAAAAGAGCCGAACGCTTTTCTCTTGATACGAAAAATTGTCTGTTGTTTTTTAGCTCAATATTAGTTGAGATAGCATGGCAGGTTTTGACGATCCCGGTCTTTTTGTTGGCGATCGTGTTCTGTTTGACGAGGGCGAAGACGAAACCGGTCCCAACTTTGCCGCCACAAAACTCAAGTTCAAGAAATTTCTGAAAGAATACACAACCAGCGGTTTCAATCATGTTTACAGGTGAGGCTTCTCAAAAACATGGCTTTCGCACATGGCGGAAAACCCACTGCGTTTTTCTGCGTGGAAATGCGCCACATTTTCTGGATGAGAAATCGAAGTTGATGCTTGACAGGTCGGCACCAAACAAAAATAAATTGTCATTCGCGAAATTTAACTTTATAACCTTCTTAACACTATTTGAAATTTATTAGTAACAGCTTTTGCATGCAACTGAGATGTTGATAAGATGCTTTAATAGAGTGAATTTGGGTTCATATATAATATGATCTGATTTGTTACAAATTTATAAAAATGAGTTTTGTTTCAGAGATGAACTGCGACGGCGCTACACGCTGGGCGACTATTGGCTGGAAATTCGCCTGGAGGACCTGAAGGCCTGGGGAGACGGGGAGCTGGAACAGAAGCTCAGACTGCAGCCTACCATTTACATGCCTTTGGTATATAATTGTTGCAAATTGGAATTTATATTATATAATTATTACATAATTGTAAATTGTAATTATAATTATATACATTTTTTTAATTTTTTTATCATATATTTTATATTTATATATTGGTCTGTTTCAAGACAAGAGTTAAAATCAGATATATTAATTATATAGTGTATTCTTGAGATAAGAACAAACACGGCAAGACACACGTAATTGTTGAGATAGCAATAAACACTGCACGTTTCACGTATATACATATGTACAGGGTGCTTAACGGTTAAATACCCAAATTTTGCAAAATTTTCCCAAAAAAGTGCCATTTTTACTAAATTTTGCTTTAAATTTTCGGGGCCCTCCCCCCCCCCCCGGCCCCTCGATTTTTATTTGGGGGGGGCATC
Organism: Trissonchulus sp. WLG1_4; assembly: GCA_030248245.1. NCBI lineage: Eukaryota > Metazoa > Nematoda > Enoplea > Enoplida > Ironidae > Trissonchulus > Trissonchulus sp. WLG1_4. Next base: position 12,209 of record JASANF010002545.1, on the reverse strand, counting down.
CCTCCCCCTCATACATGTATGGTTTTTTCCCATTCATCTCTAGTCTCTACTATATATTTCATCGCTTACGATTGCTTGAATTGTGTCATTCGTAAGATATTTTTATGACCAAACGAAATATTATTATATAAAAGTATCTCAATACTAAAATATATAGTATATTCTATATAATTTAATGCAGTATATATATGTTTATGTATATATATATATATATATATATATATATATATATATTTATATTTATTTATTTATTTTAGTTTGAGGATGTGGCCCGAGAGGTGGCGGACGAAATCACGAGACCGCGCCCAGAGGGAGAAGAGGAGATTCAAGATGTGCAGCTGATGCTGACCTCAGATGAAGCCCCGGAAGGCGTCCGGGAAATAAGAGTCAGTCAGCGACAGGCGACTCCTTTATTAACTTAAAACTTAGACGTTTAGTGTTTGTAACTCCCCCATTGCCCGTTGGTTTCTATTTTTTTTAAAGTTTTCTAAATGTTGAGCTAAATTAGCGCAGTCTAATATACCCGGTAACGATGCCGATCGTCAGTGGCGTACCCAGAAAAAAATTTCGGGGGGGGAATGACTTTTCGATTTTTTGTAATGGGTTAAAATGCACTTATTTTAACACTCGTAAAACGCCTTACAAACGCAAGATTACTAAACCACAAGGCTACAGGGGTGTGGGGGCGGCAGTCCCCAGAAAAAAATTGACGATTTTTCCAATTTTTAGACCGAATTTGGTCAACTGGAGACGTATCAGAAATTTTTCCGACAAAATTTAAAACAAAAGATGGGAGTGTCATATCAGACGGTGTATTTCACAAGTAAATGTAACATAATATACTCGTGTAGACATGCACATGCAGCATAATGTAGTTGTGTATACACGCATAGGCTTTGATGAAAGACAATAACGAGGAATAGTAAGCCACATAGTCGCAGGGGTCTGGGGGCGGCAGCCCCCAGAAAAAAAATTTGAGAAAATTTTTGATTTTTAGGCCAAATTTAGTCCATTGGAGACGTATCAGAAAATTTTTCCGGCCGGACCATAAAAAACAAAGGGGGGACCCTTGTGTAAAAAATCACTGGGGAAAAATTTCGGGGGGGGGGGGGGAAATTCCCCCCATTCCCCTTCCCCCCCTGGGTACGGCCTTGCCGATCGTACCATTTATAAACTGCCGAAGCCGATGTGTATGTACTTGTACCCAACTAGTAAACTGTCTAAAATTTTTAACAAGGACTGAGAAGCAGGGTTGGCAAGTCTCGGGTTTGCAACCGAGACCAGGCAACCGAGACCACCCAAACGAGACCTACGAGACCGAGACCAGCCTTTGGGAGACCTTTTTTCAAGTTTCAATTTTAAAAATTTGAGATACTTTTAAACGTAAAAATTTAAGTTACAAAAAAGTGACCATTAGGTTAGGTTGTGTTGTACATATGAGTGTGTATGACTTGCAAAGTTGCGAGAAACTTAACATTATAACGACCGGATGCATGAGAGTATGTTATTGACGGTGGCAATACATAGGATTTTTTCCCGCTATTTTGTCAACTTTTGCCATTTTGAAAAGTTCCGCACACTGCTTTCGCATGCCACAGGGCGTTTTATAGTGCATTGCATGTGCATACATATATTGGCACTTTGGCAGTCTGACTCGGGTGCCAGCGTTGCTACTATCAGAAGTTCTGATAGGGGCATCATCACGGACCAGAAAAGTTTCTCCCGCTGACACATTTATATGGGGGGAAGGTTTCATGCCCCAACCGCTTCATAGCCCAAAGAGCATTTGATTGCGCCTAGGTTTTTTCAGATACTTAATGTTTTGACATGCGTTTAAAGGTTGGGGCTCAAGAAATTCAATTAAACTGCCACCCAATTCGCGCTTAGTCAAGTTGCAGAAACTTGCAAATTTTTAATTACAAATCAACTACGAACTTAGCACTATTTGGTATATAAATGATGGGCAGTATTTTTACTGTTTAACATATGTATGCTTGAGAGGTTTCACATACAATAATGCAACATCGCTAAGTCAGACAACCCATTCTAGCTCAAACTTTAATTAAAAAATCTAGTTTGTTATACCATAGTTTGAACTTGAAGTTAGCCAAAGTTTGCTAGTGAACTGACATTCTTCAGCAGTAGACAGTTTTGACCATTTCATGCTTGGGATTCTGTAAAAAAATCTTTGTGATTTTGGAAAATTTTGAAAACTTCAAGTCTCATCTGAAATACCGAGACCACCCTATGGCAGGTCTCGGTTTTCCTACCGAGACCGAGACCGAGACCAGCCTAGTCTCGGGTTTTTTACGAGACCGAGACCGAGACTGCCAACCCTGCTGAGAAGTAACAATATTTGGAGGGAACGTGGTGTCCCTCTGTGGACAACTGGAGATTTTACTGTTATTGACATTTTTGCCGCAGTGACACAGCTTTTCACGAATGATTTTGGTTTAGATTTAATGTGAAATTTTCTTGGTGGAGTAAACGACAGTCTGTAACACCTTAGTCAACCTTAGCATTAATTTAAATAAAAAATCTTGATTTCAGAGCTCTCAAGTCTCTCGCTTGATCAAAATCCCGGGAATAATTATAGCAGCGTCTCAGGTTCGCAGCAAAGCTACAAAGATTGCTATCCAGTGCCGATCTTGCAAACATATCGAGACTAATATACGCATCAAGTCGGGTTTGGAAGGATATGCCCTTCCCAGAAAGTGTGGCTCGTAAGTGGTATATCGATTATTGTAATTTCAGATTGTGAATTGTTTTAGGTTTTGTTTTCTTAGTTTTTGCAAAAAGTGTTTGACTTCGTCTTTCCTTCAGAAGCGTTTAGATATTATAAGTGAAATTTTGGAAGCAGGAATGAATCCATAACATATGCATAAATGGACCACAAAAATAATATGGTTAATAAAATGACTCATTGTGCGTGGAGACAGCTAGTTGACATTTTACAGACGATATGTTACGTCTATGTTATTTCCTTTCCAAGTGTAACTATTATTTTTTGTTAAATTTTGCCTGTGTTATTTTAGAAAGCAAAGTAACTATATATAATTATTTTGATTTAACTTTGTAAGAGAATTTCCTAAGATGGTAAAAGGACCGAAGTTGACTAGTTTGACTACTAAGTGGGTATAATATTTTAAATGGTAATTGTAGTAAATATATACTTAATTTTTTTAATTGAGTTATCAATACTTCAGAAACCAAGACTTTCATGCCCAGAAGTGTCCGCTGGATCCCTACTTTATTGTGCCCGATCTCTGCAAATGCGTGGATTTCCAGATTTTGCGTTTACAAGAGAATCCCGAAGAGGTGCCTCAGGGGGAGCTGCCGCGGCATTTGACTTTGTTCTGTGATAGGTATTTTTGCCAATAATTTTTCGTGACTTTTTTAATTTTTAAGTGCAGAAAGCAGAAGTGTGTTTTTGTTTGAGGATTCGTAGTCTCACTGTTTCAAGTCTTTCTCACAACATTTCTTGTTTTTTATTTTAGTATGAGCAATTTTTATAAAACACTGTTGGTATTATTTAAGGTTAAACCTGGTTTTAGACCAAAATCCGACATTGCAATGAAAGTTTTTTTGTGGAATTTTAGGGCATTCCAATGCTGTTTTATTATTTTTATTAATATGGTGTCGCTTTTTAAATGGAATCAGTTGTTTTAAAAATATTATATACTTCCGTATTTTTTCAGGAATCTGACAGATCGCGTTGCTCCAGGCAATCGAGTGTCCATTCTGGGTATTTTTTCCATCAAAAAAGTGGCTCCCGGATCGAAAAAAGTATATACATCCGTACATCATTTTTCCTTAACGTTTTTACGTCAGTAGATAGCGAAAGACTAAACTTGATATTATTTGACAGTCGGCTTGAACGTTCCATTCGAACGAAATACAACATTGTAAATAAAAATGATGTGTATTTTTAAAACGACAAGCAGTTTCCTCAGTCCCTCACCCTCTTGGGTGGAATCCCCGTAGCTTAGTAAAATTCCGATCCCCTTGTCCTCAAACGAACCCAGTTTTTACCTTCTTGTTGTCCTAGTGGTTTTGATTTAGCGATTTGGCGTAATTTGCTCAATTTTATCCAAAAAATATATATAGTTTCTTGCTGAACTATACTCATCATGATGAGTGGCTTATTATCGTGCATTATCATAATAAACGGCCCTTGGCGGGCAAAAAATTCAGCCCCCGCTGGAACCCTACGTTTCTTATTTGCCTCTTGTGGGATTCCCCCTGGCCCCTTAGTCCCCTGGAACTCTGAAAGCAATCCACTACCGATTCCCCCCAAACTAGATACTACCACATGTGCAAAACGTACACTAGGTTTGAGTTAACACCAACCATTAAGTTAAGTAGTTGGTTTTCTAGGGTGGCAAGGAAAAATGTGATGTGGGCATTCGGGCTCCGTACATTCGCGCAGTCGGGATTCAGGTAGAAACCGCCGGACCGGGTCGAGCTTCCAGTAATTTTTAAATTTTATTTTTTTTAGTTTAGTACAGAACTACAGATTATGAAATAAAAAAGCTATGAAACATATTTTGATGCAAAATGTAATGTACGATCTTCTCTTGTTCGATTTAGGCTCGATTCATACTTACAGCCGTATGTCCGTTCAACCTGCAGAATGACGTCACTAGCAGCCTAGTGCAGTGGATCAGCCAGCGCATGTGACGTCATTATTTCGTAACGTTGTTGGCAGAACGGACATACGGCTGTAATTATGAATCGACCCTTAGACTGACTTTAAGTTGAACATTATGTTTTAATCCTTTCGTTAAATTGGTCTAGCTGCGATGTCATATTGTGGCCGTCTACAGCTTTTTTTCTTTCTGTGCGGTTATTGGTCAGCGATCAGTTTAAAATTGTGAAAAAAGATGGAAAAATGATTTTTTTCAGCCAAACAGTTTAGCCCCGAAGAAGAGGAGGAGTTCCGCAATATGGCCCGTCAGTCTGGTATTTACGAACGCATCGCTGCCAGCATCGCCCCCTCCATCTACGGCTCGGATGACATGAAAAAGGCGATTGCCGCCCTGTTGTTTGGGGGGGCTAGGAAACGGTAAGCTTTTTCTTATGCTTTTGAGTTGAAGGTGGTAGAGAGGTTAGATAAGTTTAATTAAAAAAGGAACGATTGGTTTCGAGGCATTGATTTTAGAACTAATCGGCTGGTTGTATTTTTCGCTAATTGGGTTGGCGTAGCCAATATTATGAGACTGATATTTTTCATGAGTGTTCCAGGCAATGAGCATTTGAACAGCTGTCAGCGTAGGGCGGGCGTACTTTCAGTGATACCATTTTTATGCTAAGCTTAGTTCTAGAAAGTTTACAATACTATCTCAACTGTGCGACGTAAATACAATATGATGTAATGGTGAAGAAAGTATTCTGTTTCAAATTACTGAAAGACAGTAGTGTCTTCTTCTGCTTCGGCAACGTCCATCCACTGATCATAGTTCCAGGCCTCATTATATACGCTCAGTTTGCTGTAGGAACTCCAAGGTCTTCCCGACCTTGTGGTAGACCGCCGCCAAGTTAGGGGGTACTCCCCCAAAAACGCCATGGCGTTGGTTCGCCCAGGCTGGGCACGATAGGAACAAGTGACAGAAACAAGTAGTGTGTCTAAAAGCACGTGAAGCAATTCTTATATCGTATCGAAGGAATACTATTAGCTACCGGGGGACCAAACGCATAGGTACCATTAGATTAAGCGTGTTGCTCTTGGTGATGCAACTAGAGTTATCAAGAGTACATAATAGGATGACAACTCCATGCATACATACAACTTTTATTATGTACTCTTGGAGTTATGTACCGTGACCGTCACATTTATCTGCAATACTCAAAAGCCACTAATTGACGCTCAGGCTGGATGTTTGTGTTGCAGACTTCCGGACGGCTTAGCGCGTCGTGGCGATATCAACGTTCTGATGCTGGGTGACCCCGGGACGGCCAAAAGTCAGCTGCTGAAGTTTGTGGAACAAGTGTCTCCGATTGGGGTTAGAAAGTTTGAATTTTAAGCCGATTAATTAGTTGGCCGGAAGTTCAGAAACATTGGTTCATAAGGTTTTACGTAGAAAAAACAAGTCAGTGAGCGTTGGGCCTGTTCACTAATCTGATTTAACTAAAGTCTGACCCCGAAATTACTGGACCCTGTCCCTGAGAGTCTGAGACAAAAACAAGCACGTGATTTCATTACGAAAAGAACGAATTGCAAGCATCAAAACTACAGCGAGCAGTCACGAAAATGACGCCGTCTGTTTTGTCTCGGGGTTCAGCAATTTTTTAGTCATACTTTAGAATTTTAGATCAGATTAACTACATAGACGAACTTCTCAACAGTGAATCATGCCAACTTCTTCAACTTAGACACAGTTATGTCTTAATTACATAATTGTGCAGATTCTAGGAAGGATACTGAAATCTTTGCTCAGTTATTTTATTATAGTTAATTCAGTTAATCCCATTAATATGAATTTGTAAACAGTCACAATGAAACTAAATTTGGAGGGCGGTGATGCTACTGCCTCGTTCGTTCTCCACGTTTGCTTAGTTGTTAATATTATACTACCTTTTTTAAAATGTAGAACACATATTAATTGTGTTTAATCCGTACATTATTATATTTAATCTACTGAATCAGATTATTTTCACAGGTCTATACGTCTGGCAAAGGAAGCAGTGCAGCCGGTTTAACTGCATCCGTCATCAGAGATCCTAATTCGGTAAGGGTCGATTCATTTGTAGTCGTATATTCATTCAGCAATGAAAGCTGCAAAAATCAACGTAGAAAGCACACCCAGTATAGTATGCGTATTGCGTGATTGTTTTTGACCCACCGGCTTTCAACATTCCCACCGAGGTTTGTCGTCCCCGAATCTCAAAATCCCCACGCATGTACTTCTGCCGCGCCCACAATATAATGCACTATGGAATAGATAGTGATTCAATCAATCATTATAGATAGTGATTCAATCAAATAATAGTTGCTTCACTGATATTGGGTGGGTATTTTTTGTAATATAGACCTTTGTTTTAAATATTTTCATGTTCTAAAAATAATGGCAATATTTTTCATTTCCTGAAAATACGGAATAAATCCTTTCACCTGAAAACAGAGGCTATGATTCGAAGCGCTAGTTTTCCAGTAGAACGTAATTTGTGATCCAGCATCCAGTCATTGTGATTGGCACTGCTAAATTGTCGTTCATTGATTAGCAGATGACTTAATTCATAAATCCTTATCACATTTCATTCATAAATTTATCCGGCCGCCGGCACTTGTTCATAATCCACCGTATCGTACCATATCCGTATACGTCCTTCCAGCACGGGTAGATAAATGTATACCTCTCTTGTGTCGGCTGGATATTGTACCATATTATTCTCAGTGTTGAATACGAACAATAGTTTGAATATAGTTCTAGGAATTCGATTCAGATAGATATCTATGGCGTAGACAGTCGCCCATTGAACCAATATGGTTACGGGCTGGATATAGGTCAACGGCAGGTCTAAACTGAGTATACTAGCGCAGACGGTACTGTAGTAACTGGCTGGACCTGCTAGTAAACCAAATAGTAGCAGCCTATATAGCAGACGATCGGTTTTCATTGATAACCATTGATGGCCAATGGAGTTTTTACTGCCTGAAATGCAGAAGAAGATAGGAGAAGGAGAAATAATAGGAGTATTATATACTAGGAGGTTTTATTTTAAATGCGGCCTACTTTGTTCCGAAATCGGACGTAATGACTGCTGAAAAGTGCAACTGCAGCCAGCCTGTGCTCATGCTGAGCCGGGCAGCTGGCTTGTGGCTCGACAAGAGTACAGTGGCCTGCGGCCAATTAAGCTATGACACACCTGTTTTTTTTTTAATTAAAACGTCTTCATTATCGAATGTGCGATAGGAGACGTAGCCAAGGGTTAAAATTTATGATTATTGGGTTCGTATGGGCTGTTTTGATTTGTTATATAACCCCCTGGAAACGGTGGCTCACAGTGACGACCGCAATGTTCCGCCCCCCCCCTTCAAAAAAATAAATTTTCGTACCTGTCCTTACCCTTAATAAATATAACAACGAAGAGTAGCATGATTATGTAACAGCGTTGTAGGCCAAAGAGCATCATTCGTAATTCGTACGGCCCATACGGCTCCGACTGACTCTCCCATGCTCTCCCTGGGACTGCTTTATAATACTCATGATAATAAGTGTCAATCATTGGGTGAGCTGTGAGTGACAAGTGAGCAGAACAAGTTGTCGAGTGTTAGTGATGGTAAGAAATAAATGGTGTGATTTTAGTTATCTGGGTTGTAAAATCACTTATATGCTTGGTTAAGTTATTTGTATTAAAACCATTAAAAGCAAATCCTGAGCTACAGTGGGTTTTTCTTTTTTTACACTTTTTTCACATTTCAAAGCAGCTAGAGGGGGAGTTGGTCACGAGAAGCAAATCTGAAGGGGAGGGCTTGTCCCGGATTATAACCCCCCTCCAAACGCCCCCCATGTTCATCTGTGCTCAACGTTTAATTGGGTGTGGTTGTTTTAGCGTTCTTTTGTGATGGAGGGGGGCGCGATGGTGTTGGCAGACGGGGGCGTGGTGTGTATCGATGAGTTCGACAAGATGAGAGAGGACGACCGGGTGGCCATCCACGAGGCCATGGAGCAACAGACCATCTCCATTGCTAAGGTATCACCAGCTATCAGGAGTACCCTAGGCAGGATGGACGCGTGGTGTGACTCAACTAGTAAGTTTGACAAGCGCACGAGTATAACATCTTTCCGCATGAATGTTTTCGCTCACGCACACAGCCATTTTGGTGAAAGTTGGTTGGAAACTAGTTCAACGTTGGGTCCTATTTTATATTTATGTCTATCAGTAAAGGGCAAAGGCCTATTCCTTTACCGGATTAAACGGTTAATTATAGGATTAAACGGTTAATTATAATCAGACTAAACGGTTTAAAAATGAAGCTTAGAATTGCCATTCCAAAACCTCCGGATTAAACGGACTCAACTTCTAGGGCGCTGCTTTTTAATCGGATTAAACGGACTTAACTATGCACGCTAATATTAAGCATGCATGTCAAGTCCGTTTAGTTCGGTGGTAGTGTTGGAATGGGGTCAGATGGAATGGGTAAAATTTAGCCGCTGACTTATTTTAACTCGTTTAGTCCGATTTGTCATTCCGAAACCTCGGGCTAAAATAAGTGCAGTCAGTTTAATCCGGTAAAGGAGTAGGCCCCAAGATATGATAATTGCATGTGGACTACGGACCAAATTAGCTGTCTTCTTTAGTTCCGTTCTCATTTTCTGTTGTTTCAGGCCGGCATCACGACCACCCTGAACTCTCGCTGCTCCGTGCTGGCGGCCGCCAACAGCGTGTTCGGTCGCTGGGACGAAACTCGTGGCGAGGAGAACATCGACTTCATGCCCACCATCCTGTCTCGATTTGACATGATCTTTTTGGTCAAGGACAAACACGACGAACAGCGGGATGCTGTAAGCACTAGCTTGTGCCCCGGGAATAAACAGGGGGGGGGGGCAACACAGGGCGTGATGGGGGATGGGGGATTAGTTACGATGGGAGCGCTCCCCTTGAGACGAACTTTCACCCCTGAAAGTAGTTGAACTAATAATAAACTAACTAACTAACAAATAACTAGTAATTGATTACCTTACCAATACCGCACGTATTGGTCGGTTTGAGGCTTAAACTTCAGAAACAAAATGGTTGCAAATAAAATTTGAAGACAATAATTACAAATTACAGTAAGTTTTTGGGTTACTTTTTTTTCAGAATTCTTAGGCTGTCTGGAACTATGTTTTCACCATTTTTCCCAAAAAATGAATGCAATTTATTTCAGACCTTAGCCAAACACGTGATTAATGTTCACATGAACGCAGAAGACGTAACCCGTGGCCAGCAAGTGGAGGGAGAGATCCCGCTTGGAAAATTAAAAGTATGCATTATTTTTTTTAAAATAACGCGGCTTAAAAAGCGGTTTGTTTGAAAGGGTTGCTGTTTTTTCACTCCAGCTACCATTTTGTTCGTGACAAAAACTTTCAGTTAAAAATTTCAGAACGATTCGTACTATTGTGCTGCTTAGCATTGGTTTCGGTCGTCAGAACACTCGGAAATTGAGTGAGAGCATTATTTTCTGAACTTTCAACTTTGTAAGCACACGTTTAAACCCGCTAATGTGATAAACATTGTAATGGGGGATTTTAATTCTGTTTCATTTTAATAATTTTCACTTTAATCTCGACTATAGACAGCATTTGATTACAACGCAGGATTTTTTTTCAAAATCGGATTTCATCATTCTGGCGTCATTTTTAAAATCCTGTCATTTTTATTTTTTGTTCGTCAAAATTAGATTATGGCTTTACAGTACCGTTGCGCTGCAGCAAAATTGCTAGCTATCGTTATCGTACAGTAGCGTACGCGTACCGACAGAAAATTTTCGGCCAAAATTTAAAAAATCGTCATTTTTGTGAAATTTACGCAGGTTTTTTCCTAGTTTTGGCCAAATGTTAAAATTGGTGTTTTGTGGCCAAAACAATAAAAGTTGAGCAGCTATTTTTTGAGAGGGAGGAGTCAAAAAGTAGACCGATGGGAGGGGGGGGTCCCACCAAGGGGGGGAGGGGTGCCCCAAAGTTTTTGAGTTGTCACATGACGTATTCATGTACATGGGGTTTCAGTTTGGGGAGTGGTGGGGCTTGTCCCGGATTTTTCAAAATTTTAGGCGGTCTTGTATCTATGTCTTGGGGACTTGAACTAACAACAAACCCAAAACTTTTGCAGAAAAAATGACACTTTCAGCAAAATATTAATATTTTCAGCAATTTTTTGGGTTTTTGCTCATTTTTAAAGCAATCTGTGGCAAATTATGAGTTTTCAGGCAATTTTTATAACTTTGATGAGGGTTTGCTTGTCCTGGACTTTCAAATTTTGGGGGGGGGGGGGGAAACTCAGACCCACTTTGTATATACATCTGTGTGCCAAAAATTTCGATAAAATTTAAAGTAAAATTCTTTCGGAGAGGGAGTGACTTTGCCATTTTTTTGTAATAATGCTTAAAATGCAATTTAACACAAAAATGTACAGATAACAACGCATATTGTCCGAACATTACATATACAAATTTTAGCCCTCAGGCACGGCACATCAGACAGCGCACTGGCACTAGATAAGTAAATGTACTCGTGTACACATGCAGAGGTTTTGATGAACGTTCATAACAATGTACTAGTAAGCCTTATTAAGTTGTGGGGGTGTGGTGGCGGCAGCCCCCGAAAAAATGGAGATTTTTTTCACCTTTTAGGCCAAATTTGGTCGAATCAGTGTCCATATTTGCTCATTACCTTTCGTCAAAACTTCATCATTTTTATTTTTCTAACGTCATTTTCAAGTTTCATTTCTGCAAATGACGTCATTTTTGACAAAAAAACCCTGTTGCAACGTAAAGCTTTTTCTGTCCAAAATTGGTGCTGATCTGTGTCGTTTTTGTGGAGTGAATTTAATGAAAGACGAAGAATGAGACGTTGAATACCCAATCCGATACACGATTCTAATTCAAGCTTTGAGGGAGTTGTTATCCTACATGGGCGGGGGGGGGTTGTGGGGGCTTGGGTGCCCCCGCTAGAAGCAACGCTCGCCCCCCCCCCCCCAGACAGGTCCGTCACCCCCCCCCCCCCCCGAGAATGTTTTGCATGTACCTCACGAAGCAAAAATTAGTCGCTCACGAAGCAAAAATAGGCGGAAAAGTTGCTCCGCACCCCCCCCCCCCGGTGGCTCACCCCCCCCCCCCCCCCAAAAATCGCTAGCTGCCCACGTATGGTCGTTATCATGGTAAAATTCAAGTGAAGTTTAAAAAAAGCACCGCTGATTTCTTCTTTCAGCGGTACATTGCCACCGGCAAATCCCGTTGCGGCCCTCGGCCGTCCGAAGAAGCGGCCGCGTCGTTGAAAAACCGTTACGTGCAAATGCGGGCCGGAATTTCAGGCAAAGATCACATGGAAGAAAAGTCACCCATTCCCATCACTGTCAGGTGGGATTTAAAATAGCATAAAACAATTGTTTTTAAAGTTTTTTTATGACTTCTTAATGAGTTATTTATTTTTTAGTGGCGGGGTGGAGTACAAATATTATAGTTTTCCTGGAACGATTATAGGAGATTAGGAATATCTGGAATCACTAGA